>CM069083.1:28121689-28306689 GCA_035578085.1 Solanum pinnatisectum
TCATATTTTTCTCATATTTCGAAATAAATGAAGATTCAGGAATGGAGTGCGAGGAATGGGGTGGGATTTGAAGGCATATGTGCAAAACAGCTAATGGAAATAGTTTATGAGAAACTAGAAAATAGTTGCAGGAGGAGGAATATTGGGATGGGAAGAAGGCTCTTTCTTCTTCTTTATTTTTGTTAATTATTTTTAAAAATATATATACTATATATATTGTTTGATAATTTTACATGACTTAAAGAGGAAGTGAATCACGTTTTGTAAGTATGCGTCATTTTTATATTAAGGCCAGAATGACTTTGAACAATGAGGTGTTCAATAGGCGCAATATATAGTTGGGGTGTTTTAAATCGTATCAGACGAGAAGGCTGGGGTAGCGTATGATATATCGGTTTAATTATAAGATTGTATGTGATGATATGTCACATATTCATTTGTTTGGTATTACCTACAGCCTAGTTATACTTTTACAAAAAAATTAGTAAGAAAATAATATGTTCGAGATAAAGCTTTAAGGCCAATAATTTAAATAAAATTTTGAACCCATAACTTTTAAATTTCTCTAGACCTTTAGCTATCAATTAAATTAACCATTAATAAAGTTTCTTAATTAAAAAGTAAATTGGACTAAGTAATTTTTAAAATTAAAATAATCCACTGAAACTAATATATCAAAGAAATAACACCTGTATATTTCATTAAAAAACCACCTTAATGCGCATATTAAGTGAATCGTACTTATAGATTGTAATTTTCATGTTATTTTTATATAGAAACACAATTACATTGCACTTGAAGATGTGAAGATTAAAAGTGCAGTACAAAATGGAAACACACGGAGAGTGCCGGAGCTAGGTGGAGTCGAATTCATGGAATTGGATGAACGAACCGTGTAAATGTTATTTACGTAGACCACTATATTTGTAATATAAAATTATTAAATATACAAAATAACATATTAATTTGTGAGAAACCCTAATAAAATTGATTGTAACCTTCTTGTGGAAGAAATTTAGAACCTCAAACTCTTAATTTTAGCCCGCCTCTGAAAAACTTACACCCCATAGTAGATAGCGCAACATCTGAGTTGATTCGATTATTGAGTAAGTTTCGACTTTATTGTATTACTCCTAATAATATAATGTCCTTACCATGTATCGCCGTCTCTCTTGAGGATTGACTTAATTATTATTAAGATTATTAAGTTCCAACAGTGTGCAAAAGAACCCTTAATCATTACGGAGATTGACAATTTTATTTTAAATAAATTGAAATATAGGATTCAATCAACAACACATTGGCTGATAATCCAATAGCATTTTGCCAATTTCATTTCTCAATTTTTGAACTGCCTAACCTTGAGAGGTAAAGGAACTTCCAATCACTTATAATACTGAATTTTTTCCAAGCATATGTATCTCATATCAATCATTGCGAAATGTAAATAATGAAGATTTTAATGCATGATGTTAGAAGTATAATAACGAGGAACGAGAATGTACGTGTACTTGTTAACAACAACGGAATGATGATGAAGTCTTGTGAAAGGTGCTCCAAGTCCAACTTGAAGTCTCCAAAGGAATCAAAACTGTATCATTTACAAAATTAAATGTCACTTTGCTTTATTACTATCAGGTGAAGAAGATGCAAATTTTCATTTTATGTTTTTTTTCTATTTTTATGTTCCCTCATACTTATCTTGAGAAAAGCATTCAACGCTGCATTTAAAGGAAATCAATTATCTTTTTTCCAAATTGGTGCTTATCTAACTTCTTGGAAAAGAAAAAAATTCGAATTACAAGGTCATATCCCGGGTCAGATCAGATTCATATGGAGCATTCCCACAACCCAAAACTTACATCTCCCACTTAGCACTTGGTGGTGAATACAAGACCCAAATCAATATGATTATCAACTATACACAATTCTTACGACAAATAGTTCATGCGATACTTGTGGTACTAAGGCTGCAACCTTGAAGGTTTCTACAAGCCACTACATAGGAATTCAATGCAATGGAAAGAGATTCACTACTCAATTTAAGGACATTATTATTTACAATACCCCGGACTTGATTTCATTACTTGGTGAATTACTTATTCGATCCCTCATCCTCGTAAAGAGAGGTTAACTCAAGTTCTACTTGATTAACTTTATCACGCTTTGATTACACTCAATATCAATACGGTTAGTTGCAATAGCGGCTTGTGTATATAAGTTTTATTATTCAATTAATCATGTCTTTCCTTTCCTACTTAAATCTAATGGTTCCTATTCACTGCACTTTCCTAGACATGCAGCGCATTGTCGAGATAATTCATAGCTCTTAGTAACACATGCTAAAGTAGCAACATCGATTGAAACTTCAAGAAACAACAAAAGGTCAATTGTATTTCATTGAAAAGTCATTTTAACTTTTAGGGTCTCACACCTGATAAAGAAGCGAAATCATTCTTTCATTGACCCATTGATCTGCTTGACACACGTGGTATGAAACATGTACTCGATGTTTTCACATTATATTGGTGTATGTGTGTCTCTTTCTTTCGATTATCCAGTACATGCAAATGCACGGACGCCCAAGGTCTAAACACCTCCGGATATTTTAACCCTAGTTTCTCTAACTTGATGATCCTTAAACTGCATTTTCTTAGAAACGCACTTATGCAGCTCATAAAACAAGTTGGGGGGCGTACCTTGTGATCTGTGTAATGTGGTGTTGCATAATAAATTGTCAAAACTCATATGGCTTCAGCCAGGTGTTCGCCTTATTGTAGTATGACGTTTACTGTATAGTGGCATTGCAAACTGATTGCTCGTGTAGGAAGAGCCAATCTCGCGACTTGTTAATTACCTGTTTATTTTTTACAAATATCACGAACATATAACATTTGAACATAAATTCAATAGGAATTATATAGAGAAGAGAATATTATAACAATCAAGTTTTTTTACAATCTTTGAAATATCATTCAAATCCTCACGAAATCTAGAGCCCTAACATGTTTTTAAATAAGTCTTTAGAAGATGGCCTTAAGTAAAAAGGATCACGGTTATCATTTCATGTGTAGGAATGTATTGCAGAGTTATTTCTCCACTTGCTACTATGTCTCTCACAAAGTTACACTTGATGACAATGTGTTTGGTCTTGCTGTGATACTTAGAATCCTTCGTGTATGCGATAGAAGTTTGACTATCACAATATAAAATCATGGGACCGCTATAGGAATTCTTTGCAATACTCAAATGTTCAAAAGAATCTCTTTAACCAAATAGCTTTTTGTACTCACGAGACGCCTTGCAAAGTCCACGAATTCAAATTTCATGAGTGGAAAAGAGTTTTTGCAAATTTGCATCTTACTTTTTCCATGAAATAGCACCACCGTTTAGTAAGAAAGCGCATAGTCCGGATGTTGATTTTCTATCATTCCGGTCACTGCATCTCAATCAGCGTCTGCGCCCAACCTCTTATGAATAAATCGTCGGATCCACTATAACGCAATGTATGATCCGTAGTTCCGCGCCAGAATTATCGGAATATTCTCTTTATTACTTTCAAACAGTCTCTTTCGGAGATTGGATTGCTTTGCTAACTAGACTCGACGACATAACAAATGTTTGGGCGAGTACAGTCATAGCATACATCCAAACTCAGGAACAACACTAGAATAAGGAACTGAGGCGTGTCTTTCTTTTCTTTCAATCTTTGGACACATTTCAAGGCTTAGAAATTTTCACCTTACTCTTGAGGAGTATCCATGAATTTGTAACTATTCATTGAAAATGTTCCAATATTTTCTTAATATAAGTTTCTTGAGATAAATTCAAAAATTTCTTGAACGATCTCTTTGGATCATAACATGATATATAGTCTGCCTTAGCTGTATCTTTTATATCAAATGATTTTGAAAGCCATGACTTGGCGAGTTTTCACATACTCCCAAATTATTTTTAGCTAATAAAATATCATCACATTAAAGAGAAAAATTACAAAATTTCCATTGGACTTTTTCACCTGCAGATCTGATAGTGCTTGCATTGATCATGGTGAAATCAAATGCCATCACTCCTATGAAATCTTAGGTACACTACGCTGAAGTTTGCTTTAGGCCATAAGTAAATCTTTTCAGAATTTACAAACTTCTTTTTCATGACCTTTAACAATGGGGAAACTTACTAGTTGTTCCATTATGAAGCTTCCTTGTTTGAATGCAGTGGTTGAGAAAAGCATTCTTAGGATCCGTTTGGTGTAATTCTAGATCTAAACGTGAAACAATAGTTAAAAGTAATCGTAGCTGGAGGTAAGCTTCTGGCCGATGAAAAAGAAGTTTCCTCATGGTCTATTCCAACTTCTTGAGTAAAAACCTTTTCCCACCAATCGTGCTTTTGTGTCTTTACGATTGACCCGTAATCGTTTGCGTTTAACTTTGTGAGAATCTATTTATTCCCAATAGTTTTACACGTTATCGCCACTTACGGAAAGATCGACTCTTCTAGATCCATGGACTTTGTTAGTTTGCATGGACTCTAATTCTTCAATTATAAGGCATTTAACCATTCATCCACTTTTAAGGAAGCTTGATAAGCCTTAGTTCTGGAGAATTGAGTTTATCCAATTTTATAGGAAAAACCAAGAAAACATAATCCTCGATCTCATAAAATCATTTTGGTACACCTTTCTTGTACTCTTATGTATTTGAAGTTCGAGATTTCTCTATAGGATTTCGAGGATTCATAACTTCCAACTTGGACGGGGAATAATTTCTTGATCCTTTGAATTATCAAGTATAAAGACAACACTACCTAATTTTTGAGATTCAACATTTCATAGAGAGGCTCAACCGTCTATTTATACTTTTTGGGAAAATCATTTTCAAAAATCGACATCTGATGATACAATTTCAATAATACTTCCATCCTCGTTCATTGATGAACACATACCTTTGGAACTTTGAGTACCTTATAAAGATACATTTCTTTCCTTTTGGACTTAGTTTACCAAACTCACGAAAGCGATCTTTAATATATGTTGCACAACCCCACGATCGTAGATCATTCAAGTTTGTTTATGACTAGTCCAAAGTTCATAAGAAGTGGAAGACTACGATTTAGAAGGCACTTTGTTCAATATATAAGCATGATCAATAATGCATCTCCCAGAAAGAGATAGACAAATTACGCCTCACGCCATCATTGATCTTGTCATGTCAATAATGTTCTATTCCTTCTTTTAGCTACACCATTTTATTGTGGTGTATAAGGAGTAGTTAAGCATGCAGCAATACCCTTTTCAATACATAATTCTTCAAATTGTTTTGACAAATATTCACTTCCCCGGTCGATAGTTTATATTCCTACAACTGATTAGAACATGTCTATCACTTTGTAATTGAATTCTCTACCGTATCACTCCATGTGGGATTGACCCCAACTCTTAGTTGGATTTATACTAGATTGCGATCGCCTACACTTAGAATTAGATGAAGTGTAGTTGGGCTTTATCAATTATCACAAGTCTATCTTCAACTGCATGTCGTCAACCTATTTGATTTTTTATATCAGTTGAGTGTTTTGAATGAGGTTCGAGGATGGAGCAACAAAGAAGTTGCCGACACCTATTTTTAAATTTCTAGGCCTTGTCTCCGGATCCCTTTTATTACACTGTTATGATTTTCAGTTTCATGTGTATATATCCATCATCAATGTTTGTCATATTTTACCAATCCATATAGCCCTTATAACTTCCGAATTAGTCTCGATGATTTAGAAGGAGCTAGAATAGTTTGCAGGAAAGAAGCAATGCTTTTGTCATTTCGCTACGTCAAATGTGATTATATTATAACTGTAAAGTTATCATGCATATAAACCATTAGGGAATGTATGGTGAAATTACGACTTATTCATAGTCTCTCTACTTTAGTTTTGCTTTCTTTACTGTTATTATAAATACATTATATATATATATATATATATATATATATATATATATTGTATCAATTCATCTTATATATATTCAAAAACAATATTTAAAATAATATGTATACATTGTATCAATTCATCTTCCTTGCAAACTATTTTTTTAATAAAAACATGTAAATATTATGTCTAATTTATCCCTAAATTTAAAAAAAATCTAACCTTCATATATGTTTCAAAACTAATCATATATGCCAATTTGAAAACTGTTACACCACCATAAATGGAAATGCACAAAACAAATTTTAAAAATATAATACAAAAGAAAAAGAAATAAAAGAAAGAAAATGAGAACAGAAGAAGGAAGAAGTTGCACATGAAAAATAAGATAAAATGGCAAAAGTGCAGTTGGGCTGAAACAAAGAAAAATAATAAATTGTTGATACAACTTGATCATGGTATTGCTTGCTAAAACAGTTACATGAGCACTGTTAAATAGAGACGTTAACTCCTTTTAACTTTCTCTACATATATCCTTTGAAGAGCAATAAAATGAAAGAAAATTCCTCTTTCTTTTTGTATTACAAAACATAAAGTTGTGTACCTCTTTGCGATTCCATTAATCCTTCCTTCATAGCATTTTACCTTCTTACTCTTAACGTCGAAGATCTCGACAACCAAATCATCACGCTGAAATCATTGTCTATTCTTCTTATTGTTTTATTGCTGCGATACTACTGCTCTACTTCAAGCATGGTCAGAACCGTTTATTTGGTAGATTTTTCATGTTACAAGCCAGATCGGAGTGATATGATGAGCAAAAAGAGTTGCTAGACATAATTACATCAACATTCGACAAGGAGAGTGTGGATTTGCAAAAGAAAGTGTTAGAAAGATGTGGATATAGTGACATGACGTATATTCCAGAGGGCATTAGAATGTTACCAGACAAGTTATTAACGTTTAATAATTCAAGGAAGGAAATAGAAGGTTATGTTTGGAGCGATAGACGATTTACTATGGAAAACAAGAGTGAAGACAGATGAGATTGGAATAGTGATAGTAGACATTGGCGTCCACAATCCAACGCCTTCGTTGTCGTCCATGATTGTTAACCGTTACAAGCTTGGGTTATGTCCTCACTTATAATATTAGTGGCATGGGATGTAGTGCTGGTCTCATTTCTATAGACCTTGCAAACCGCCTTTTGCAGGTTAGTCAAAGTTTCTCTTTTCTTTTGCTGTAACCATTGCCTTAAACTATACATAATGTTTTCATTTTAAAAAGTACAGACACAAGTGAGTGGCTACGCATTGGTAGTTAGCACAGAAAGCATCAATGCTGGTTACTATCTAGGCAAGGATCGATCAAAACTTATAACAAACTGTCTATTCCGTATGGGGCAGCTGCTATTCTTCTCTCCAATCGTTTCTCAGACTATCGTCGTTCAAAATATAAACTCAAGCACGTCGTGCGTACTCATAAAGGAGCCGATGACAGGGCTTTCAAAGCGTATACCAAGAACAAGACGAAGATGAAAATATTGGCATATCACTGTCGAAATCCTAACAGTTGTAGCTGGAGAAACTCTCAAATGTCATATAACAACTCTAGGACCATTGGTACTTCCATGTCTGAGAAACTTCTTTTTCGCGTCATTCATTGTTAGAAAGATTTTTAAAATGAATAATATTCTCAAGAGGCCATATATACCTGATTTCAAGCTGGCTTTCAGACATTTCTTTATTCATGCGGGAGGAAGAGCAGTGTTGGATGAGATGGAAAAGAATCTTGTGCTCACAGGAATGGCATATGGAGCCATCAAGAATGACACTTTACAGATTCGGAAACACATCAAGTAGCTCATTGTGGTATGAATTGGCCTACTCACGAGGCCAAAGGGAGGATTAAAAAGGTGATAGAGCATGGCAAATAGGTTTTGGCTCAGGTTTCAAATGTAACAGTGTTGTTGGCATGCCCTCAAAACTATTAATCCTAAGGATCTAGAGAAAAATCCATGGACTGATGAGATTCAAGACTTCCCAGTTCATGTTCCTGCAGTGATGCCTCTTTCTAGTTGAATGTTTTTATTAATTATTTCAATTGTATGTCCAAGGGGATAGTTAGCTCCCCGGATTACTATTCTATCATAAATTCTCTTGTGGTTTTTATCTGAGCGGTTCAACCGATCGAATTCTTTTTCTTTTTGGTAAGTAAAATTTTATTTTCTAAGTGAAAAATACATCCCTGAAAAAAAAAAAATGCAGTTTGGACAGCTCCCAAACTTACAATAGCAACAATCAACTACTCAAAGCAAACTTCCTATCATTATGGAGAAATTTAAAGACAATAGCCTACTTGCTAGCTTACTACATTGCTGAGATCTACTATGAATATCTTGTATAATCTGCCTAATTACTTGATCTGAAGTTTTGTGATGGGTGTCAAACAATCTAGCATTTCTTTCCTTCCACATGTGATAAACCCACCTACTAATGCCATTCGCTACACCTTATCTTGAGTAATTTTTCCCTTGGTGTTTGCCACCGCCCATTGACTAATTCGGACTACCCGGTCTTGTACTTGCACAGCAATACCCAACCATTGCAGTGATTCATTGTCACGACGATTTCTCGAGTCATGATGGCACCTACTATACCCTACGGTGATAAGCCAGCATAACCCCTTGAACATCAAGCAATGGCGTAAGAGCGACTAGCGAAAACAATAATCTAAACAAGGACAACAAAGTAAAGCAAACCAAAATAAATATATACAAATAAAGATCTCTCCAAACCTGGGGTCACTGAATGCAGAGCTACTAACAAAGATTACAAGTTCCAAGAGTGGACCACGAGAGACTTGGTATCTCGAAGGCAAAACAAGTCTATATATCTGGATGGAAGTGAAATAGTCTGAGAATGCGTGTGCTCACCGTCTCGGATCGGGCTACTCTAAGGTGGATCAGCGCTAGCTTGTGCGGGTGCTCGGACTGCGTCACGAAGCAGTCACGAGTGTAGCATGAGTACCAAAGCAGCGGCCGGTACCGATAGACATCATAGGCCAGAACTTGAAAGGTAAAGGCAATATGGAAAGGAGGAATAACACAAATAAGGTCGAGAACGGAAAACTAAGTAACAATGAAATGCACCACGAGTGTAGAAAGAACTAACTAAAGTAATCTATAAGCTAACTACACCTAAGCTGGACCCCGTATGCCCAAAGGTACACTCGTGTGCAAGTTAAATTAAAAACGAGCGGACCCCATGGCAGCAGTACATAGAAAAACTATAGCTAAAGAAATTGCATATGAGAACCCAAGGCGAAAAACATCAAACGAACCTCAACCCCAATAGTAGAATACGCGATGCGGATGGGACCTCAAGCGGATGCTCACTAGAAGTACCCAGTAACGATCAAGTATCAAATGGCGGGGCGGGCCTCTGGCAGAATACTCTGTATAAGTATCTGGCGATAGAGGTGACCTCGGCCCGGATGCTCTATATAAATATCAGGTGATAGAGGCCGGACCTCGAGCCGGATGCTCTATATAAGTATGTCAGGCGATAGAGGCGGACCTCAGCGGATGCTCTATATAAGTATTTAGGCGATGAGAGCCTGGCCTGCATCGCGATCTTCTCTGAGCATCCGATTAGAGTCGACCTCGATTATGATCTTGTGATTGGTTGCTGGGTATTTCTAGTGAGCATCGACAATCGACCTCCATCTTGTCGAACTCTATTGAGGTGAACAGTCGATGTTTTTAGTCTTGTTCTCATATGCAATTCTCTTTAGATATAGTTTTTACGTGTACTGTAGGGCTTATGGTGTCCGTCAGTTTTAATTAACGCGCAGTGTACCTTCTGGGCTTATAAGGTCGATTGGTATGTTAACATAAATATTTTTAGTTGGTTCTTTCCACTGTGTGCGTTCCATTGACTTAGTTTTCGTTAACGACTATTTGTGTTATTCCTCACTTTTCATATTGCCTTTACTGCCGATGGACTATGATGCTCTTTGCGTGCATGTTTTGTACTAAATGCTACGCTTCATACGTTTTGTGATCTTGTCAGCACCGATGGCGTTGATGTTAAACGACTCGAGAAGGAGAGTGCACTGCGGCGTTATCTTATTTGATCGATCTCTATCTATATATAGACTTGTCTTTGCCTTTCAAGGCGATCAGTCTCTATGATCACTCTTGGAACTTGTAATCTTTGTTAGTAACTATACTAGTGACCTCCGTTTTGGAGAGATCTTTATTTGTATATATTTATTTTGGTTTGCTTCGCCTTTGTCTTTGTTTAGATGTGTTTTAGCGCTTGCTCTTGCGCTCATTACTGATGTTACGAGTTCTGAGTTGGCTTACCTCTTGGTAGATATAATGGTGCCATCATGTTTCGAGCCTATAAATCGGTCGTAAAGTTAATATCGAGCGAGTTTTGATAAAAAAAACCGACAGGGCACTCGAACTGCGTTTAGAACCCGTTGCGCAAACAAGATATCTGACCATACCAAATTTGATATTACGGACACAATAGCGCGATTAAAATTTCCATCGAGGTTATCTCAATAAAAGTGGGTCCCCTTCAGAGCTATTTTAACCATAATCACTGAAGGGCTCGAAATGAGTTCGAAGGCCTGAGTCGAACAAAGGTTGTTCTAGACCAAACTCAACGATACGGAGATAAGCTGACGAAATTTTCACCAGCGCATTTTCCAGAATATTGACCAAAATCAACCTTAGGCTAAATTTCAAAGGCTAAAACACCTAATCGCGCCGACTACTTGAAAATCTTGGGAGTAAATGCCGAGCGTTCTACTAGCCTAAAATGATACTTACGGGTGATGTAATCGTCAAAATTGGATTCGATGTCATCTTCTTAAACTTTTGATCAGCGATCGTTTAAGGTTCATAAGCTCCAAAACACTAAAACTTGCATAATAACCAAGCGAGCGACCAAGTGACCGGTATCGGTCCAGTAGTCATAAATGACTTGGGGTTGCTTTAAACAACACGTAGGGAAAGATATAGAAATGACCGGGAGGGTCATTACATTCCTTGTTGCATAATCGCGTTGGAATAGCATATGATCGATGTCTTACGTCCTTCTTGACATAGTGGACAAATAATATCTTCAAATTCACTGACAAGCTAATTTGTCCTTAGTTTGAAGCCTTAATAGAAAAAACACTCATTATGGCACTCATTTGTTACAAACTAGTCTTCTCCATGAAATATTTGACCATTCTTCTCTAATCAATCAATAAATCTTCTTAATAGAGTGGCTAGGCATTTGTGTCACTTTGCTTTCCGCCATCTCTTCTATAGAAAAAGTCTTCTTGGCACTAAGAATTTGTTGTACCATCCGACTTATTGTGCACAGGCCTCCCCTGTACAATCCTTCATGTAATAGAGATGCACCCATTTAATTCATAATGCATATATCCTTCTTCCTACAAATATTCCACAATAGTTTGCCAAGTAGCATGGTTCGATGATAGACATCAAGAATATTCAACCCTCTGGCGACTATAGGTAAACCACAGTCTCTCCCAATGATAAGTAATTTTTTGATAGTTCCACTACTAAAAATTGCCAAAAAGCGACCAAAGCAACGGACTATGTCGCTTTTTGGTCAAAATCATGATCACTTAATCACTTTTAGCTCGGCGCTTTTCAAAAGCGATGGTGCGTCGACTTTTTGACTTTTTAGATTTTTAAAAAAGCGGCGGACTCCATCGCTATATTTTAATTTTCATTTTTTTAATTTCCAAAATGCATGTGATCTGTCACTTTTGTGGAAATTTTATTTTGAAAATCCTAGAAAGCGATGGACAAAAGGACCTGTCAATCGCTTTTAAATTATTTTTGAAGATCCCGAAAGAGAGCGGACAAAGGACCTGTCAGTGCTTTTCTTGAAATTATTTTTTTAAAAACGGAAAAGCTTGAGACAGCGTGGTTTTGTCCGTCGCTTTTCTGGGTTTTTAAAAAAATTAAAACCCAAATTATATTTTTTTAATTAAAGTTCTAATTAATTTATATTAAGTTCAAATTAATTAAGGTCAATAAGATTTTCAAGTACTACAAAATTCTAATTAAGTTCAAAATCCCAAATTCAAAAATCAAACTAGTGCTAAAATCCCAAATTCAAACTAGTAGTAGTCCTAAAATATCAAATATAATTCAAACTAGTCCTAAATTCCAAATTCAAACTAGTCTTAAAATCACAAATTCAAAGTACTCCTAGAATTCAAAATTCAAACTAGTACTAAAATCTCAAATATAATTCCAAACTAGTAGTAGTCCTAGTTTTGACTTAATTCCAACAACTAAATCCACCAACTAAACCACATTATTTATTTTAACTTATTTAAACAACTTAATAACTTTTTAACTTTAACTAGTTTAGTGTTGACTTAATTCCAACAATTAAATCCACCAACTAAATCACATTATTTATTTTAACTTATTTAAACAACTTAACAACTTTAACTAGTTTAGTTTTGACTTAATTCCAACAACTAAATCCACCAACTAAACCACATTATTTATTTTAACTTATTTAAACAACTTAACAACTTTTTAACTTTAACTAGTTTAGTATTGACTTAATTCCAACAACTAAATCCACCAACCAAATCACATTATTTATTTTAACTTATTTAAACAACTTAACAACTTTAACTAGTTAGTTTTGACTTAATACAACAACTAAATCCACCAACTAAACCACATTATTTATTTGAACTTATTTACACAACTTAACAACTTTAACTAGTTTAGTTTTGACTTAATTCCAACAACTAAATACATCAACTAAACCACATTATTTATTTGAACTTATTTAAATAACTTAACAACTTTTTAACTTGAACTAGTTTAGTTTTGACTTAATTCCAACAACTAAATCCATCAACAAAACCACATTATTTAATTACATTATTTAATTTAACTTATTTAAACAACTTAACAACTTTTAACTTTAACAACTTAACAACTTTTTAAAGCTAAGTGTCAACACTAGATGGACACAAATCAATCTTGCAAGAAAATCAATTTTGTCATCAATAGGATCAACTAGTCTTGATACTTATTCTTAACAAATATATTATTTCTAAATTTAAAGCTAAGTATCAACACTAGATGGACACAAATCGACACGGCAAGAAAATCAATTTTGTCATCAATAGGATCAACTAGTGTTGGTACTTATGCTAAACAAACACATTATTCCTAAATTAAAGCTTAATATCAACACTAGATGGACACAAATCGATCTTGCAAGAAAATCAATTTTGTCATCAATAGGATCAACTAGTCTTTGGTACTTATGCTTAACAAACACTTGATGGACACAAAAAAATTATCACAAAGTTAATTGAGTTCAAAGTTCAATTATTAAGTTCAAATTAATTGAGGTCATCAAGAATTAGTTATTAAGTTCTAAGTTCAATGTTCAATGTTCAAGTTCTAAATTCAAGTTCATATCAAAGTTCTAAAATTAGTTATAAATAAACTTCAAATCAAAAATTAGCTAGTTATTATATTAAAGTTCAAGTTGAATAACTATATTCAAGTTCTAATTAAGTTCAACAACTTCAAGTTATAATTAAATTCATCATATATATCCAATTTCTAAAATTAGTTATCGTAAAATTCTAACTCAAGAATTAATTAGTTATATTCAAATTTCAAAATGGAGTTCTAAATCTAACTTCAATTCATCTAGATTAACACTCCACTAACTTATAACAATCAATCAATCCTAACTAAAATCAAAAACCCTAAATCATTCACTAACTAACAATCAATCAAACTTATAACAAACAATAAAAAACAAATTCAATACTAATTAACAAAATCAAATAACCTAAATCATTCACTTACTAACTAACAATTAATCAAACTATCAATCAATAAAAAAAACTAATTCAATACACTAATTAACAAATTCAATACTCAAATTGAAAGAAATTAAAAATAATTTCATGATGAAACCTAACCTTGAATTAAAGGAGAAGGATAGTGGGCTCGGGGTCAGCGATGGGCAGCGGCGTAGTGGGAAGCGGCGATGGGTAGCGTCAACGTCTAGAGAGAGGAAGAGAGAAGGAAGAGAAGAGAGAAGGAAGAGAGAAGAAAAAATGGGGGATTTCGTGTCTGGTAGTGCAGATATTTTAAAGAAAGTAGCGGACCTTTGTCTTTATGTCCATCACTTTTTTTAAAAAAAATGTTTGACCAACATTTTGACCAAAAAGCGACGGACTAAGAGACACTGTCCGTCGCTTTCTTAAAATATTTGACTAGATATTTTGACCAAGAAGCGACGGACATAAAGATGCTATCCGTCGCTTATTTAAAACTTTATAATTGACAATTAAAATTAATAAAAGCAACGACGGGCGTGACTTTTTTAATTTATAAATAATTATTTTTAATAAAAAGCGGCGGATTGCATCGCTATCTATATAAAATAATTAATTATTGATTATATATTTGGCGCAAAAATCCGTGAAAAAGCAGCGGACTAAGCGGCGTCGTCCGTCGCTTTTAAAAAAAAAATTCAAAAAATATTTTTATTAAAAAGCGGCGGATAGTGTGGCTAATGGCATTGCTTTTTGGGCGGCACCGTCGTCGCTTTTACTTCCGCTGCTTTAGCGATTTTTAGTAGTGTTCACATCCTTGATCCACAAGAAGGTTCTACGGTAGCATCAATCAATTGGATCACTCGTTGGCAAAGAAATACTTGAATTAAGAACAATACAGACTTCACAAGTCGCAACCTACTAGCATAAGGAACTTGGTAGTACTCCTGGATTTGATTCTGGAGCATTTTGTCAATCAAAGGTAAACCTTTGCATAATGATCACTTTTTAGTACTCGGAGGAATACCCAAGTACTTGAAGGAAAGTGACCTTTCAGTGAACCCTAAAGCTGCCATAATAGCATGTTGCACCTCTTGTTTAACCCCTCCAAAATATATAGAGCTCTTGTCACTATTAGCCTCCAGCGAGAAGCCCTTGAGAATAACTTAAATTCTTGATAAAGCAGCTGGGCATATTTCAAATTACCTTTACACAAATCAATCCACATAATTCCTTACTACTCAAGTAATTACTTTGTCAAAGAAATATGCTACATTTCTACGGCTCAATTATACTCAAATTCAATTTTCTTGTGACTTTCCAAACATGTCCTAGCTAGTTAAATGTCTATTGGTACAAATTTGTTAAGATTGGGTTGTCCAACTGAAATTAGCTATAATTAAAGTGTCAAAGTAAAAATGGTAGCAACTTGAAAGGGCTATCAATATATTAAGCCGTATTTTAATTATGATTAGAAGTTCAAGACTGCCATAAATCTATTAAATTTCATGTGGTCATCTAACTTTGTGTTCATTAATTATTCAAAAGTCACTGTTCTTATTTTGTTTCATGAAAATCATTTAATTTTACTTCACTTATGACAAAAATAACTTTGGCCGGACTTGGTAAAGTCCTACTTGGATATGAGGGAAAATAACAAAATATCCCTTATATTTGATGATAGATTCAAAATGATTCCTTAAATATAAATTTGAGCAATTTTAATCATATTTTGCTGAAAAGGAGCATTTTTTATTTTCGTATATTTAACAAACTCTACCTACTAAATTTAATAGAAATCTATACATATATTAAAAGAGAAACATAGACAAAGTGATGTGACACTTTTATATGACTTCTATTTGCATTTATCTTTTTTTTTCCTTTTTCTTTTGGACCTTTTTTGCTTATTTAAATTAATTATTGTATTGTAAATGTAAATTACTTAAATTATTGCAAATAAATATTTATTAATGGAGGAACATTTAGAACAAAAACTTTTCACATTCTTTTTATTTGTTTGCCTCACTTCTAACCATAAAAAGAAAATATTATTTTATATTTTAAGTAATCTTTCTCTTTATTATTTAATTTATTCACAAGGATTTGTTACTCATGACTTACACTCTTTAATTTTTACTTCTAATAATATTCATAACTCTCATAATTTTTATTTCCATAACCTTCAAACTTAAATTCGTAAGTTTATAATGTCTTATGATATTCCTTTATTTTGCCCATAAATTCATATTTAGTTTCATGAAGATTTATGCTCAAGATTATCCTTTCTCTTCTTCATCATCTTGGTTTGTGAATGAACTAACAAGTAACAAAACAAAAGTACATGAAGGTAAGAAATGTTTCATTTCATTCAAAGTCTTTAGTTTTTCATTTCCTCTATTTTGCCTATATAAATTCATATTTAGTTTCATGAAGATTCACATTCAATATTATCATTTCTATTCTTCATCATATTTGTTGCGAATTATAAACTGACATGTAACAAAAAAGAAGTACATTAAGGTGAGATATATTTCATTTCCAAGTCTTTTTTTTTACTTTTATTTACTTGGACATGCTTTCTTAATATTTTATTTATGTATGTATTATCATTCACTAAGCAAGTATGATAAAAAAAAAATACCTTAGTAATAATGAATAATGTGTTGTCAGTATGCAATTGTTCTTTCGAATAGTCAGTTTTTGGGATATAATGTAGTTTGATTATAATATTTATTAGATTTCGAGAGATGATTATTATTTAGTATTGTTAGTACTATTGAAAAAATAATATATAGATATATTACATATAGTTTAAATTCTTTCTTTCTTTTAATATAATTATTTTTTAATTAGTATATGATATTTTATTTATTCATATATTTTTTTTCATTCAATTATGATGAAGAATTTAACATATGGAGCAAAATATGATGGCGAATCTACTTGCAAAGGAAGATAATAGAAGAGGAGGGGAGAGAGAGAGCATAATTAGAGATTATTTTTGCTAATTTTTTCTACTTTGACTTTTATTAGTTACTTAGCTACTTTTGCTAAAAAAAAATAAACTTTGGTTTGTATAAATAACTTAGCTACATGTTTGTCAATGCTTATCATTTGGTCCTTCATTATTCTACTTTTTTCTATGAAGCACAATTAATATAATTATCCCATTTCAACAAAAACAAAAATTATGATGATTAGGAGTTTCATTTTTATTATCATTGCAAAAAGTAATTGAAAAATAAAATATTAATTTCATGATGTCATTTTTTGCATATGTAACAATTTATTTTTGTCACTATTCTTTTTTTTTTGAAATGCATTTATAATACTTATGCAGCCACCGATTATTATATTTTTTTATTTATTTTTTGTATTTTCACCCTTTATTTTACAAATAAAATCAATGTATAATTATTAGTGCATATAATGGTAATAAAATTGTACATTTGGACTATATATAACTCATGTCTTATATATAAGTCATGTCTCTTCATTTACTTGTAACTTCTAATCTATATATCTATATATAAGGAGGAACATAGAGAAGGTGATGTGGCACCTCTCATGGCCTCTTTCATATTTATCCTTCTTTTTTTTGGGGGTGGAATTTTTAATGTCTAAATATTTTAATTAATCTTTTATTCTTTATCTATAATCACTTGTAATTAATTTATTAAATTTATTGGTAAAAACAATCAACCCTGCTCCTGTGTAACGACCTGATTGTCGTTGTTATGGAAAAGCCAATGGAGACAGAATTGGGGTCAGAAAACTTTTTTATAGCAGTTGGATTTTCCCAACCTAGTCCAGATTTGGACAAAATCAGAGTCATTAAGGCGTAGGGAAATCTGGTAACAACCGGGTGAGTTAATTATGTTTTTTGATTACATGAGTAGTTAGATAACTCGTTAAAGAATGCATGCGATTTTCTGAAATTGAATTCGAGTGAGTAGAACTGTCGAAATCGATCTTAGCGTAAAGGGTATTTACTGAGCGTCGTGGGTTAGAGGTGTGTTGTGAAATAGGAATTTTGGAATTCTTGAAATAACTCTCTGTCTCGAGAATACCGCTTTGGCGCTGGGTTTTGCCACTTTGGTGGGCTGCTTTGGCGGGGCCGCTATGGCGGGGTGGTGGCCCTTGTGACGGGCCTGACGCGAATTAAGGTCGTTAATAAACCCCTAAACGACCTCATTATGTACTTTTCGACTTTCAGAGCTAAGGAATGACCCCCAGGCAACTCCTACTCATTTTTCACCATTCTTGAGGCTAAAAGTAAACTTTTCACTCCCCGAATCCGTTTTTCGATCCATAGAACGTAATAGAATGGGTGAATATTGATGGGGGAGGGTTTTGTTAAAGATTCTATGGTGGAAACAACCCTAAATCGGGGTATTAGGTTCTTGGGTTTGGTCTAGGGTTATTAGGTTTGTTATAATCCGAATAATTAGACCTTTGATTATTGATCCTTGCGTTAATTGTATATTTTTAGACCATGAACAAGCAGGAGGAATTCAGAAAGGGAAGATTCAAGTGCCTTAGGGGATTAAAGCTTGGATTCGAAATAGGTGATGGATGTGATTCTATGTTTGTGTGATGTATACTTGTTCTTGCTTTATTATGATACTTGTATATGTATGAATGTTGCAATGTTGATCAAACTTGTTGTAAATGAGATAGATGAAATATCATTGCCGTGAAATCATAACTTATATGTATGATCTTGATGATGTACTTGTGTTTGTGATTGTGGTGTGTGAATGGGATTGATTGCCACGTTCCGGCATAAACATAGGATCGACTGCCACGTTCCGGCACACTAACTTGGATCGGATACTACAAACCGATATGCTAACATTTTGGGTTTGGGTTCCATGAGAGGACCATTGAATGGGGTTCCATGAGAGGACCATTGAATTGTGTTGTGTATGTACTTGTGATGATTACATTCATATCTAATGATGATTGATATTGGAAGACGGTATGTTGCTCTAAATTGATAACCAATGTGTATTATTAAGAATGTGGGATGCTACATTGATCCTGAAAAGATGACTAATATTGTATATGTTCGGTATATGCATGTTTATAATGTTGTGGTTACTTGCATGTGTTTCATTTATTGGGATAACCGCGTGATCCTACCAGTACACTGTGGTTATGTACTGATACTGCACTTGCTCTTTCTTTGTTGAGTATAGGGCATATTTAGGTGGCTATTAATAGACTTCAGCTATGTAACTAATGAGCGTGACCGAATTCAAGGGTAAGCCAGTTCTTTCGGGCTGCCATGGATCTCTCGTGTTTAAGTCCACTCTTTTCGGACTCAGTCTATTTGTTAAGGTGTTGTTTAGTTTCAGAGTTGTACCTGTAACACCCCTAAATACTAACCAAGATTCGGTTGTCGATACACCATTGTTTAATTACTACAAATGTTTTATTCTCATTTTGAAAACTTGAAATTTTATGATATTTGCAGACTTGCTTAACATAATCGTAATTTAAGGTATTGTATTGGGGTATTTATGTAATTTTCTAATTAGAATTATTTATAACCTGGAAGTGAGGTGAGATATATACATATTGGGATATATGTATACTTTTGGGCAGCAAACTTTTTACTTTTGGACAACCAACTTTGACTATTGGCTATATCTAGTAAGTGATAAACATCACTTTGATAATATATATTTTCACACCTCTTCTATAAGAATTGAGGGTTCCTTAACTCTAAGAAAGGGATAGAACTTCCTCTAATAAGATTACTCACAAAATTTCAAGAAAACCTTGGTCCTTTTGGCTGGAATTCGAGACACCTTTCTCTTTTGGTAAGTGATGAAATCTGTTTCTGAACAGAGTAGTGTTTGGTAATTTATGCATATTTCGTTCTCTAGAACTTCGTTTATAGTGAATAAATATGATTTGAAAAGCTAATTTGTATACCTATAACTCTTATGTTTATGTAAAACTCGAATTTAGCTGTTATGGATTTGGAATATGGGACGCAACATAGGGCCAGTTCTATCCAGATTTTGGAAATTGAAATCCTGTATGATCAACTGTTAGTGTTTTGAATATATCTTTTTGTACAAAATATATTTTGCGGTGATTCTTATTTATTTGCAACCCTTATAGATGTACCTACATCTTTCATGAAGAATATAAAGTCTAGTTTTGCGTTTTTTCTTTAGAAATCTAAGTTGTGACTTGAGGTACCAGGCTGGACAAATTTAATGTTTTGGGAGCATAGTTGTATTTGTACATGCTAGGCTTACTTGTGATTATAATCCTGTTTTACGTTAACATTATTGAGCTAATAGAAGTTAAAGATGTTATTTAATTGTATTTTTAAGGTTATATATTCTCGTGTACAAGTTGATGACCTTGATACATTGGTCCACCTATGGTTTGAACTCTTGAAGTTTTGTTGGACTGTTTCTATGCTAAAGCCCAAGGTTTGTGTATAAACTTTTACTTGTACTCTTGTTCTGCTTGTATATTTGAGGGTTATCTCGATAGCTTGGTTACTTCTTGTCACGTTGTATTGTTGTATTGGTATTCTTTGTGACTTTGAAGACATTTGTGTAACTCGCCCACTTGTACGGATTGCTTGATCACTTGGCATTCTTGTTAGGACTTTTTCCTTCTTGTGGATTTGATTTTGCCATTATTGGCATGCCTATTGATTCGGATTATTTGCCATCTTGACTCTGAATTTTTAGTTCGTCTTAAGTATGAAAGTTGTCCATTTTAAGTATGAACTAGGAAGCCATTTCTAATATGGTTCTTGATTCTTTTGATTATTGGGTTTGACCCTTCTTGATATAGGGTTTCTGTCCTTCTTAATACAGGGCTTTGGTCCTTCTTGATGCAGGGCTTCGGTCGACGGTATGATGTATATATTGGGCGAGCCTTGGTATTGGAGCTCTTGGGAGATGGTTCTATGAGTGTTCTTGACACTTGGATCTTTAAATATAGAAGTTGATACACTTAATTTATTGTTTACTTGATTTATTTATTATGTTTCAAGTGTGCTACCCATGACTTTTGAAAGGTCACTTGGTGAATCTAGCGACTCCACGTATATAGTTGTTACACCACTACACTTTATGCTTAGCGATAGTTGTTTCTATCGTAGGAAATGCTCAAGGATACTGTGGCCATCGAGACAGAGTTTTTGTGAGCTTTATGGGAAGATCACATTTGCATATATGCATTTATAGTTTGCATAAAGTGGGATTTGTACATGATCTATATGTAGTACATTTACATGAAATTTTGAAGGCTACTTTGTTCATGTCCCCATGGGTTGTAAAATAAGTATGACTACATGTTTTCCTGTTTTAGGGTGTGTAAACCCAAGTCTTGTAATGTATTAAATTTATAGTTTATTTTGAAGGTTTGTATGAAGCATGAACCAATCAAACTTTGGTAGCCCGAAGTTGGTAATGATTTATAACGTGTCTTGTTGTAATATAGATAATACATGAAAACCTCCTAGCGTATCTTTTTTAAAAGATTCTTCTGCCATAAGTTGGAACTCTTGACTTGTTAAATTTGAGATCAACCAAATTTCTAAATGACAAGAATTTATACCCTTCACTTGTTATTTTGGGCTAAATTCCTCTATTGAATTATAATCTATATATCTTAGATTAATCCTTTTTAAATGTGCAAGTATTATATTAGCTTTCTTGTTAAGTAGTGGCATCATTCCGAGAGGTTTGTTACAGTACCCCTTGTTCTTAGACTTGTTGTTAGTAGAGTTTTGGTACAATGACTTTCAGGTTCTAGGTATTTAATTCCGTATTTGTTTAGTTAATTAACTTGCTTCCATAACTTAATTGCCTTAGTTTTGGTTTAGTTGATTAGTTTGGGTTGTAGTAGTGGTTCTCCCACCGGATGGTTAGTGTGGCTGTCAATCATGACGGTCTGGGTCGTGACAAAGTTGGTATCAGAGCCCTAGGTTCGTTGATCTCATTGTACCAAAACGAGTCTAGTAGAGTCTTGAGGAACGGTACGATGACATCCGTACTTTTCTTCGAGAGGCTATAGACTTTAGGAAAAACTCACTTCTTTCTACTCCTTCATGTTATGACTTAAATCTAATTGGTATCTGGGTGATACCAATTGGTTTCTTTCTCATTCACTCTATGGCCCTAACTAGAGCAACAAAAGTGGTAACACCATCGCTAGCAAGAGAGAGGATGTGTATAGACTACAAATAGTTGAATAAGGTCACCATTCAGAACAAGTATCCATTGCCTCGGATAGATAACCTTTTTGACCAATTGCAAGGTGTATCAATTTTCTATAAGATTGATTTAAGGTTTGATTACAGTTAGTTAAAGATTGAGGCGGTTAAGAATTGAGTTCGACCAAGTTCTATGATTGAAATTAGTAGTTTAGTGGGCTCGCTAGCTACTATTATCGCTTGTGGTAGGAGTTGAGTCCAATTAGTATCTCCCTATTCCAATTGGTATCTCAACGAAGTGAACTAGACGTCGTGGTCACGACTGAGGGGCCACAAGCAAAGCAGATTGGAAAGTGAGAATGTTCCAATTGGTATCTGGCCCTAGGGGTGGTGTGAATGCATGGATGATCAGGAATGGTCATACATGGAGCGAAATAATTAATTAAGAATTTGGACTTATCTGTGAATTGTATCTTTGAAACTTTGAACGTGTGCTTCTAGTTGTCTAAATTAATTGCGAATGTGAAGTTGTAATTGCTTGAATGTGATGAGGTGATTATGTGCACAATAAATGTGTGCCTAAACTTTGATATTGTATAATATGTTGGCCTGGTCATTGAAGTTATGCAAATTGTAAATACTTGAGTATCGTGAAACTCGTTGTGAAAGAAAGATATTGACTAAGGATCGTGTGAGTGTCTGGGTGTATCCTGGGGATGTGTGGGTTATGGTGCTGAATTAACAAGAATGAATTGTTCGTATCGTGATTGGTGGGAGTAGACAATGATTATCCTAGTAATGAGGATTATTCTAAAATTACTAAGTAAATCTGGGAACCATTCTTGAATTTAGAAAAGAAAAGAACCCCATAAAAATTATTGGCAGGGGTTCTATTTCCGTTATGGCCGCTGGGGCGGGATTCTTCCCACCAAGGCGAGGCCGCCAGTGAGGAAATTTTCTCGCCAAAGCGGGATGAGACGAGGAAGAACCTCAACATGTCTTCCCTGTTTTCCCCTAGTCACAATTATGGACCCCGAATAGTACCCGAACTAACCCCCGCGATCTAATTCATTGTTCGGTAGTCGAATATAAGTTATAAGGTGTGTTAAAATTATGGAGGACTTGGGCATATGAGGAGGAAATTAGCGAGGCCGTGGAGGCCAGGGGAAATGGTAATGCTGGTATAGGAGTAGTGCAGCCAGGCAATGAGGTGCCCGTCAAGAGGACAAGGCTCAGATTTATGCTTTTCTGGGCAAGACCGAGTTTTAGCGTGTGATGCAGTGGTCACAAGAGCTACTTTCGGCTGTGCCCGGATGGCTATTGTTTTGTTTGATCCGGGTTCTACTTATTTGTATGTGTCAGTTCAATTGCCTTTGGATTCGATGTGGTTTGTGATATACTTGATGCCCCCATCCATGTTTCTACCTAAGTTAAAGAGTCACTCATAGTCACCTATGTGTATCGTGTTGTCCTATTGTGGTTATGTATTTTAATATTTGGGTTGATTTGGTTATGACGGATATGACTGACTTGATATAATCTTAGACATGACTTGGTTGTCCCACTATTATACCGGGCTTGATTGTAATACTAAGTCGGTAACTCTAGAGATCCCCGATAGGAAAAGATTAGAGTGGGAAGGGGTATACATGTAACGACCCTTTTCAATTAATATATGCCAATAACCCACGAGATTTTTATGCATATATTGTCCCCATGCTAGTAAACAATGATATATATATATATATATATATATATATATATATATATATATATTCAAGTTCCGAGTACCCAAAATAATGGGTTCAAGCTTCATACGATCATTCAAAACAAGTAGGAAATGTAATATATTACAAAACTTGGGTTTACACACCCAAAATAAACAAAACATGTAGCTATACTTATATTACAACCCATGGACATGATCTGATTAGCCCTCAACATTACATGCAAATATACACTACATAGATCATGTAGAAGTACCAAAGTTTATACAAAATATAGATGCCTATATGCAAATGTGATCTTCCTTAAAGTTCTCAAAATCTCCATCTCCAATGGCCAGCTTCATGCCTCCTCTCGATCATTCCCTTTCTCAAGTCATGGGCAGCATACTTGAAACATAATAAATAAATCAAGTAGCAATATATAAAGAGTATCAAGTTCGATAATCAAAAATCCAAATGTCAAGAACGCTTATAGCACCATTTTCCAAGAGATTCAATAACAAGGCTCGCCCAATATATACCTTATGTCGTCACACCCGGCACAAGAAAGTATCAAGAAGGGTTGCCGCCCTGTATCAAGAAGGGTCAAAGCCCAATAATCAAGAGAACCAAGAACCATATTAAAAATGGCTTTCTAGTTCGTACTTAAAATGGACAACTTCCATTCTTAAGACGGACTACAAATCCAGAATCAAGATGGCAAATGATCCAAATCAAGAGGAATGCCAATAGTGACAAAGTCACAGCCACAAGAAGGACAAGGTCCCAACAAGAGTGCCAAGTGATAAAACAATCCGTACAAGTGGGCGAGTTACACAAGCGTCATACCAACACGACAATGCAAAGTGACAAGAGGTAACCAAGGTATCAAGATCAAATTTCATATATACCAGCAATTAAAAGAGTGCAAGTACAAGTTTATACACAAACCTCAATGCTTTAGTGTAGAACAGTCCAACACAACTCATGAAGTTCAAACCGTGAGACCAACCAACGTATCAAGGTCCTCAACTTGTTCACAAGTATATACAACCTTAAAATGCAATTAAATAACTTCTTTAATTCCTAATATCTCAATAATATCGAAATAAAATAGGATTATCATCACAAGTAAGCTCACCGCACAGATACAACTATGTTCCCAAAACAATGATTCTAGCCAGCCTAGTACCCCATGTTGTAACTTAGATTTGAACAGGCAAACGGCAAAACTAGACTTTATAACCTCATGAAAGATGTAGATACATCTCTTAAGGTTGCAACCCAACAAGAATCACTGAAAAATACATTTTGTAAAAAAAGATATCATCTATACACTAACAGTGGTTCATACAGAATTTCTAAATCCTAAATCTGACAGGACTTGTCCTATGTTGCGTCTCATATTTCGATTCCATAACATCTAATTTAGAGTTTTACATAAACATAAGAGTTGTAGGTATATGAATTAACTTTCCAAATCTTATTTATTCACACAAAAATGAGTCCTAGACAACGAGATATTCTAAAATTAATACACACTACTCAACTACAAAACAAATTTGACTACTTACCAAAAAGCAGTGTGTGTCTCGAATTCCAGCTAAAAGACCAAGTTTTTCTTTTGTGATTTTGAAGAACAATTAGTAAGCTAGGGTTCTAAGGTTCTAAATCTTGAAGGAACCAAAATTATCTCAAAGAGGAGTGAAAATATATAGTCAAACAAGTGATGCTTATCACTTGTATACTTGTCCTTCAAAGGTGCTGCCCCAAATAAAAGTGTGTTATCCAAAATGCATATATACATACCTATATGTATATATCCTTCACCTCATTTTACAATTATACAAAATTATAATTATACTATTACGTAAATACCCCAATACAATCCCATAAATTATGATATAATTTATGTTAAACAAGCTAGCAATTATCACAAAGTTTCAAGTTCCCAACATGAGAGTAAATTATATTGTCGTAATTAAGCAACGGTAAATCGACATGCGACTCTTGTTTAGTATTTTAGGGGTGTTACAATACAAGCCTAAGCTAGGTAAGATCATATCCTCCATTCGGGGTAGGAAACTGGTAGGGTAGGGTTGTTTCGCTTATTCGGCTCATGTTTGGGATGTTGAGGTTGAGTCTCCCTTTATTAAGTTTGTTCATGTGGTTTATGAGTTTAAGGAAGTGTTTCCTATGGATTTTCCTGGTATGCCTCTGGATAGAGATATAGATTTCTACATTGACTTGGAAATTGGAACTCGCCCCATTTCCATCCCTCCGTATCGTATGGCTCTAGCAGAATTAAGAGTGCTTAAGGCTCAAAACTAAGAACTTCATGATAAAGGTTTCATCCGTCCTAGTGCTTCCCCGTGGGGTGCTCCTGTCTTATTTGTTAAGAAGAATGAGGGTGGTATGAGGAATGATGATTTTATATTAATCCATAGGGGAGTGGATTAATACTGGAATGGCGAGCTTATGGATAAAGCAATTTCCATTGAGTATACTTGGGTGAAGGCGACAAGTATTTTGCAAGAAAGTGCGCCTAAAATTGGGTTAGCCTCTAAATTTGATGAGTATACCCGAGTTTGAGGTGTCGTGTTGATGAAAGGTTGGGTCTGTGGTGATAGTTAGGGATGACCGAGTGTAATGGTTATAAGAGTTCGTAATGGATTGTGACGGGATACAACTATATAATAAAATTATTGGTTAAGTGAATTTTTGTATAGTAATTACGACTTGCGGGTATCTAAGGTTATGGTTTTCTAATATTTGATGAGTAACGTGGTTGTATGGAAAGTTTTACGAGATGGTGGGACACCATTTGAATAGAAATTAAAGAGTTAGAGTCATAATAAGAAAAATGGTGGGAGGTAGTACAGCCTTTAGAGAGAGGCGAGAGCAAGAATATTTTATTTGCTTGTAAAGGCTAAAGAGATATCTTTAGAAGGGTAGATAGTTGGGTTCAGAGACGCGTGATTTCATTGTTTTGTTGTGGCTATGAAAATAGTGTCATAGGTCCATCAGATGAGTAAAAAATTATCGAAAAAAACTTGAGAAAAGAGTGTGCGGACATTAACTTGAGTGTGATGACAAGTGCTTGGTTTTGTTTTTGAGTCTAATAATGAGTATGATTGAAATTTTAGTGAAATATATGGTAAGATCGATGGAGATGCGATCGATAAGCTTAAGATCCATGATTTCATAAAAATCATCAATGTATAAGCTAATGTTGATAGATAAGGGACCGTGTTATACAAGAGTTACAATTCGTAGTTTTCATGATGTCTATATTCGTGGTGATATATTTTGTCAAGGTACGAATTTGTAAGGTGAGAAATTATCAATCAGATTCGCATTGAGAATTTGAAAGGACTTATACCTAGGTTGAGTCGTAAGTTTACTACTATTGATTGTTAAGTACCTAAGAAAGGTTTCATTTTCAAAAGTGTTGGTTTATAATAAGGTAAATAGTGAGGTGTATGATGGTTGTTAGTAGTGTGAGTATGATACACTAGCTATGCTCTAGTGTGTTTTCACTTTGTGGGTGGATCCCTAGTGGTGGATCGTGGTACCAAATCATGCGATGTTCTCTAGGTATTCAATTGGTTGGTTTGGGGTTGAGATGTGAAACCCTTGGGGTAATGAGATTCGTAAGAAGGGCACGCGAGACAAGTATCCCAGAATTGACGATTCAGATACTACTCTACCCTTACTTTAATCTTTTCTTAGTTGATCACTCGAACGTGTGATGGATAAATTGGTATCTATTGTAACGACCTAATTTCACTGCGTTATGAAAACTTCAACGGAGAAAGAATTGGGTTCAGAAAACTTTTTCGTAATAGTTGAATTTTCCCAACCTAGTCCAGATTTAGATGAAATCGAGTCATTAAGGTGTAGGGAAATATGGTAACAACCGGGTGAGTTAATTATGTTTTTGATTACATGAGTAGTTAGATAACTGTTAAGGAATCCGTACGACTTTATGAAATTGAATTCGCAGTAGAACTCTTGAATCGATCTTAGAGTAAATAGTATTTACTAAGCATCATGGGTTAGAGATGTGTTGCGAAATGGGAATTTTGGAATTCTTGGAATAACTCTCTGTCTCGAGAATGCCGCTTTGGCGCTGGGTTTTGCCACTTTGGTGAAGCCTCTGTGGCGGGGTGGTGGCCGTTGTGGCAGGCCCGATGAGAATTAAGGTCGTTAATAAATCCCTAAACGACCTCATTATGCACTTTTTGACTTTTAGAGCTAAGGAACGACCCCCAGGCGACTCCTACTGGATTTTCACCATTCTTGAGGCTAAGGTAAGCTTTTCACTCCCCGAATCCATTTTTGATCCATAGAACGAATAGAATGGGTGAATATTGATGGGGAGTGTTTTGTTAAAGATTCTATGGTGGAAACAACCCTAAATTGGGTATTAGGATCTTGGGTTTGGTCTAGGGTTATTGGGTTTGTTATAATCTGGATAATTAGACCTTTGATTGTTGTTCCTTGCGTTAATTGTATGTTTTTAGACCACGAACAAGCGGAAGAATCCTGAAAGGAAGATTCAAGTGCCTTAGGATTTAAGCTTGGATTCGAAGTAGGAGATGGTTGTGATTCTATGTTTGTGTGATGTATGTTTGTTCTTGCTTCATTATGATACTTGTATATGTATGAATGTTGCAATGTTGATCACACTTATTGTAAATGAGATAGATGAAATATCATTGCCATGAAATCATTACTTAAATGTATGATCTTGATGATGTACTTGTATTTGTAATTGTGGTGTGTAAATGGGATCGGATTGCCACGTTCCGGCATAACTAACTGGGATCGGTTGCCACGTTCCGGCATAAATATGGGATCGATTGCCACGTTTTGGCATAAACATGGGATCGACTACCACGTTTCGGCACACTAACTTAGATCGGATACCACGAACCGGTATGCTAACAGTTTGGGTTTGGGTTCCATGAGAGGACTATTGAATGGGGTTCCATGAGAGGACCATTGAATTGTGTTGTGTATCTACTTGTGATGATTACGTTCATATCTAATGATGATTGATATTGGAAGACAGTATGTTGCTCTAAATTGATAACCAATGTGTATTATTGAGAATGTGGGATGCTACATTGATCTTGAAAAGATGACTAATATTGTATATGTTCGGTATATGCATGTTTATAATGTTGTGGTTACTTGCATGTGTTTCACTTATTGGGATAGCCGCATGATCCTACCAGTACACTGTGGTTGTGTACTGATACTGCACTTGCTCTTTGTTTGTTGAGTACAGGGCATCTTCAGGTGGCTATTGATAGACTTCAGCTAGGTGACTAATGAGCGTGACCGAATTCAAGGGTGAGCCAGTTCTTTCGGGCTGCAATGGATCTCTCTTGTTTTGGTCCACTCTTTTCAGACTCAGACTATTTGTTAAGGTGTTGTTTAGTTTCGGGGTTGTACCCCTCATTCTTAGACTTGTCGTTAGTAGATTTTTGGTATAATGACTTTCAGGTTCTAGGTATTTAATTCCGCATTTGTTTAGTTAATTAACTTACTTCCGTAACTTAATTGTCTTAGTTTTGGTTTAGTTGCTTAGTTTGGGTTGTAGTAGTGATTCTCCCACCGGATGGTTAGTGTGGGTGCCAATCACGACGGTCTGGATCGTGACACCCTCCCTGCGTCTAACATCATGACCAATTCTTCAACTTTTCATCTTCTCTTTTAATTATTATTTATACTCTTTTATGACATTAAATGTTTTTTTTTGTCTCAAAATCAATTGTGGAGATGAAACATTTTCTCCTTTCATAGTTACTATAATCTCCAACTATTTATATCATGGAGAAATATTTTTGGTCCACCAATTGCTTCTCTTCTGATGGAACTGCTTAGGCAGTTTTCAGGTACCATTTTATTTTATTCTTTTGTTTACAAATATTAATATTATATAAGATTTTAATAATGATATTTTGTATCATACTTTCATCATTATCATTTTAGATGACTCTTCTTTTCAATTATTTTGCTTTTTTTAATCACAATATCATCATTATCATTTAGATGACTGTTTTTCAATTGGTTTGCTATTTTATAGATTCTTGAATTTATTTGGAACAAAATATTATATTTATATAATTGTATTTTGTCATTTTATCATGTTATCTTATTATATTGCTTCATTCTTGTATTTATTTCTATTCTAATGTTGTTTTTTATTTAAATTTTAATTTCTCAATTGATGAATTGAATATCATCTCAGGCTATTTTCACATTCATGTGTAGAATATCATCTTTTCTAATTTATATTATATTATGTTGTTGATTATCACGATATGCATTATTTTACTTCTTATATTAATGTGGATTTTATGGGTAAGTACAAAAAATTGATGATTATTGATAGAGTAATAACCCATTTTTCCTATTGACATTTTAGTAGCTTTAGTTAATGATAAAGGTCATGCACAATTTTTCTTGATATTTTGTTTGTTTACAACTAATGCTTGCTTCTCTTTTAATATCATTCTTTATTTAGACTTCAATTTCTATAAGCTAATTGAAATTATTCTTGATTTTTTTTTTAAAGTTAACCTACATTCAAACATTTTACCTTATATAATTTAGATCATATTGTGGAATTTGTCAAAATATGTGCTATTGAACTTCCCTAATAATGTGAAATGATAAGACATAAGTTAAAAAGATTCGTCTAATATATCATTTTTATTATTGATAATTTAATAGCTTCGTTGTATCCATAAAAATCTTTATATATATACGGTAAAATTAGATATAGAAGAGGTAAAGTGAGACATCACTTGGGTCATGATTCATAATTTCATATTCAGCTATTTTTTCAATTCTTTCTCTTTTCTTATTTATATCTCTAGAATTTTTTTTATCTTTTAGCATAAAAAATTTAAAAATTTATTTTACAAATTATTCCTTACGAGTTTTAAATAAAACTAAAGTTTATACCCACAATGACTTGAGCTTTTTTCAGTTTAGTTTTTTTATTTATCTTTTATCTTATTTATTTATTTACTTTTATCCTATTTTAGGTGCTTACGACCTTACAAATTAACCATATAACAAGAAAAACTCAAGAGACATATTTTCAAAAAAATTGAAGAAGTCTTAACGGTTTCTTCTACAACTAGCTGTTATTAAATTAAAATTTATCCTTTCTCAATTCTGAATTAATATTATATCATTATGATTCTTGAATATGTTTTATTTTTACTGCTTTCATTCTTTTACAAAAATATTTATATATTATAATGATTCATAATATGATAAATTAGGCATGCAAAAGTAACTAAATTAATTAATCAAATATTGTCATTTGATTTGCAAATTGGGAAGAGTAGTTCACGCTACTAATCACGCTAATAATCAAATATAGTTATATATATATATCAGATCTACCAGCGACCGGTTTACGGAACAAGGAGTTAAGCAAGGGCCAGGAGATTGATAAAAGAACCTGGCCGAAGTAAGTCATGTGTTCAATTCCGCGGTTGGAAGGATTTCTTTCTGTCATCTGTCTTTCCCTTCTCTCTCTTCTCTTAGCAAGGTAGGTGAAAGTCAAACTTTGGCTCATGGCTCGTGGACCGCAATACCGCTTCTATAGCCACTCGTTTCTGACAGATCCGATCGGGTGTTCATAATCTGGAGTAAAAGGATTCGAACCTTTGCATACCGGTACCAAAAACTGATGTCTTACCACTTGGCTATACTCCATAGGCCTGTTTTGGACGGTAATATTATTTTTCTTCTTCATATTATTATTTTTCTTTTGTTCAATGGTGTGGTTTCTTAAAATGTGTCAATATGGTGATAAAACTTAAAATCATTGAATTTTAATAATGCTCCTGAGAGTCATTTAGAAGAAATTTGGAAAGAGGGGAATGATTGTGTAGTTTTTTCACATTTATAATTGTTTGTCACTAATATTGACTGTTTTCTATACACACGCTTATGTTGTTGATTAATTGCAGTTATATGATAGAAAAACATTGTAAAAAAATTCTTATATATAGGATCTTAATATTTTTCTTTTATTTAAGACAGTCTCTCTAAGGCAGAGGTTCTGAAGCTATTAATCATGTATTTTTTAGTTAATTTTTAGTATTTTTTCTTCAACAAGATCATTAACAATTGCATTTACATCAGAAATTGACATATTATAAGCATTTATTTTATTTATCACTTAAAGTGTATGACCTGATAACTAAGTGATTTTTATACTTATTACTATATCATAACTCTAGAAAAAGCGCATTTAAATGGATAAAATCATATTAACGTTCAATTATTACTACTTCAATATAAAAGAATTGGAAGGAATGGGATATTTAAATTGTGCTAATATAAGAAATTGTTTTCTTTTTCGATGAAGCTAATACGGAAGAAATTTAAAATACAGTTAAAGTGAGTAAGAATTTAGTATTTAGTTTATTTGAATTTGAATATCGAAATTAAAATACTATTTTAAAAAAAATCATGAATCTAATATTTTTAGCACTGTAAGCGCGCCCATGTTTACTAGTCTTAAATATTATTCATAACTTTTGTATGTTTCATTTTTCATAATTCTTATAAATATTTAATTAGTGTTAAAATTATAATAAACAAATGTAATAATAAAGACGCAGTAAAAAAAATTCAAATTCTTTTTTTACAAAATTAGAATTTGTATAGAAAATTAGTACTCCTACAAAAGATAGAGGAAATTAAAATATACAAAATATTTTCAACATAATACAATATATTGTTATGTCAAAATATTACTTCTTATTTCATCTACTTCACAATATTTTATCTACTATATACACGTGAATAATTTTGCAAAAAGAAATTCTATTTTATATATTTAAAAAATGATGAGAAAATGTATCATATCGCAGACGAAGAGAAATATCAATAATATCTTATACATTATACACTAAACTAAATATAAATTTTACACATTATTATCTTATAAATATTTCATATAGCCACACAATGGGTAGACAATTTTACTAGTATATAGATAAATTAAAAAGTGTTTATAAAGATTGATTTAAACTTAAGAGCAATTGTCATTCAAAGACACTCCCCAAATGGCAACGTAATCTACTAGCGCAACAGTATCGCTTTTGAACCACCGGCAAAAGTGACCTGAGTCCGTTTCAGCAAGGGTTTTGGATCACACAAAATATTTCAGGCTTTTCTTTTGACAAAACAAAAATTACTTTCCTTCATTTCAATTCTCTTAGAGTATTTAATTTTGACTTGAAAAAGAGTTTAATAACAAAAGTGAAAATAAATAACATGAGAAATCAAAATAATAGGATTTTAGAAAGATATATTAACCATCTAACAAACCCTAGCTAATGTAGACATAAAATATAATAATGAATGTTATAATAATAAGTGTATGGCTATTCTATAAGCAAGAAAAGCTTCCAATGAGCCAAATTTAACCTTTTCATCAGCAAGAAGGCAATCATGTTGTGAATTGAACCATTCCATAGTAGAGGGCTTGTTGACATGCCATTCTTCACCCAATACCTTGTTAGCCAATTTTTCCACACTACAATTATTAGCAATTTTACCAAAAGTAGCCATTTCTCTAGCCTTATACCTCAAGTCCACCCACTTGCTAATCTTCATATTATAATCCTTCTCTAGCTTCTTTACCACTTGTTCAATCCCAAGCCCAACTACTATGGTCTTGTTATCAGACAATAGTTTCCACAAAAACAATGGATATTTCCGATACCTATCTAAGTCATAGAATAGGCATTGATTATCAACACAAATTTGTAAAAGCTCAAGGGGAGCTTTTGATATTTTGCGTTATTAATCATAATATGAAAAGTTGTTATTCTTGTATTGTGCACTACGATCAGCAAAAAGAGTCAAGATTAGAGTCTTTTCTTTCTTCTTTTCTTTCTTCTTTTTTATTTTGGATACCCAATTGTTGACTAACGCACAATTTGATGAACCATTCCATAAAGTCTCCACTATGATGGGTTTTTTATTTAATGGACGTATGGTTGTTGTGTACATCATCTCATCCACCTCGTTCTGTTCAATTGTCACCTCCATCACAAAAGTTTAATTTGTTGTTAGGGTTTAGGGCATCCTTAATTGTTTATATAACGATATTAGCCGACCTAATTATATTTTTTATTTTTCAATAAGGAAATTGTCACCTCCATGCCCTATCACAAAATTGTTATTGGGTAATTGGGTTATTGAGTTATTGGGTTTTGAGTGGTTTTATAAAAAAGTTATTGGGTTATTGGTTTGGTTTTACTATTGGGTTATTGGGTAAACCGATAACCCAATAAGACGGTAATAATCTACCACTTTACCCTTCCTAAATATTAAATATTAATAATTTAATATATAACTAGACATTATAACTATATCAAATTATCAGGTACCCTACCCACTTCACACTACTCAAAACCTAAAGACTAAAGTAAGGGTTCGCAATTATAGCTATTTGATTTTAGTTTTAGTTTTAGTCTTGTTGGACTATTTAATTTTAGTTTTAGTTTGTAATTGCAGGCAGTAGATTTTGCAAGTTTGTAAAGGTCTATAATTGATTAACATCATAAATTCCATAATATGTTTTGGCGGTGACATGAAATTATAGTCTCCGTACTATATTTTCTCTTATTGATGCAATTTCTCATCATCTTTCTTGTTTCACTATATCAAAGCATTTAGAGAAGTGAGAAGTCATGTAATTAATCTGAGACAACATATTGTCTCTACAAAACACCAAGCATTCTCTTATGGCTATGGCTTCCGCAATCAAATTGGTGGTCTCCTGATGTTTGACCCCTTTAACTATAATTATATTTCATTCATGACCCCTAATACAAAAAAAAAACAGTTGAACTAGGTCTAGGGTTGCCCTTAGAAACACCATCAATATTACCTTTAAACCAATTTATCGGAGGTGGAACCCATTTCACCACTTTGAAGTTATAGACTACTCTATACCCTTCCAGATACTGCACAATTAGAGACCATTTATTCAAACCAAAATTACCCTTACACGTGAGCTTAATGAACTTCAGATTAGTGTTATTAATTTCCCAAATCACCTTTCCAATCGAATAAGATCCACCATTTTGTATAATATTTCTCATTTTCCACAAAAACCACATTATAAATATTGGAATAGCCTGATAAATTAGCTTTATCCTATCGTTACAATCAGTGGACCACTATCTTCTCACCATCTGTTTTACATTTAACATGGCCCCAATTATTTCAGAACTCAGAGTAATAAGACCATATTCTTCTTGCAATCTCTGTTCTAAAGAACAAATGATTAGTAGATCCATTCTCAGGAATGTTACAACACCTGCAATTCATATAGATATTAGGATTCCAAGCATGCATTAAGTTACACATATGTACTTTACCTCACCAAATCCTTCAGGCTAGAAATGAGAACTTGAAAGGTAGACCTTTCACCAATAAAGATTTGAAGTCTTCACTAACATTCTCCTTTTTCCTTAGCACTTTCTAAACACTCTTAACACTGAAATATGCAATACTAGATTTGGTCCACCAGGGTTTTCCTGCTAAATCTCCCTGTTGTAGAAACCTCATATTATGTTTGATATGGTCCACTACATATTCAGGAACAACATCCTGAAGAGCATTAAAATCCCAGCCCTCCTCATTAATAAGGTTCCCTATATCTTATTAGAGAAAATAGTAATGCCCTTCCAACGTATTAGCCAATTTCCAACGTATTACCCAATTTCCAACTGCACACCTATATTTTATTATGGTCATATCACCCCTCCACCTTCTCTGAGCTACTTTAAAAAGAAATAAATTGGACCTTAAAACACCATATTCATTCTATGTCTTGTGATAAAATACACATGTATTTAACTAGTTAATTTTATTTTTTCTAAAACAAAATTTCCCCCTTCTTCAATAAGTTTCCATCCCTAATTATTTCTTCGTGAAAATTTCAATTTGGAGAAAATATTGGGGAACACATTGAGATTCTTTTTATTTATTTATTGTCTTTTTGTGTAGTCGCAATAAAATGTGAATTCATAACTTCCTTCATTCTCTCTATACTGATGTACATCGTAGTATGAGAAATCATCGTCACCACCACCATTTCCTCCACCTCTACCTTTATTTCCTCTCCTACCTTCACCATTGGCTCTTTCAATGTCACGACGCAAGCCTAAACCCGGGGTGGGACAGACACTCGAGAACCATTGCTGGCCCCAAGCGAACCCTTGGCCAGACTTACTTACTTAACGGAAGACTTAACTCAACATAATTTTACTTTAAAAGTAAACTGAAAATTCAAAGATAACTGAGAATGTATTAAAATAACATTCACTGGCCAAAGTGGCAACTCAAATCTCAACATAATAGAATGAAAATGTAAAGACTAAATAACTAACATCTGACTGTCTATGAAGCCTTCAATAACTGAGATGAACGTCGGGACAAGACCCACGACATCCTAATGAACTAAACATAATAAAAGAAATAAAAGGGATCCTCCGAAAGCAAGGAGGCTCACCAACAACTCTGAAGCTCAACTAGAATCAATGATGCGCTGGATGCTGATCCTGATTACCTGTATCTACATTATAAAAAGATGCAGGCCAAATAGCATCAATACATTGAATGTACGACCATGCGAGGGGAAAATTAAACATGACATAAGATTGAAAGGAATATGGAAATAACACTTACCTTAGCTTTACTCAACTCATGTATACTCAACTCAAATGCAAAGTAAAACAACAATAAAGGTGCAGTTTATACAAAGCATTTAAAACAGTAGGTGACAACTCAATGTGTTTAATAAATACAAGAACAACTCAGTTTACATATAAAATAATATAATACTATGGGAGTTTCTCTAACCGACAACCATCACTATGAGCTATGTGATGATACATCGTCTCGCCCATGCTGCCTAAACTATCCTATTACTTTCTGAGATATAGAACACCTCAACTAAGTAGATCCACTAGTCTATGCTAAAGGGCATTAAGGAATCATCTAAAAAAATATGACCCCTTTCAACCTATATTGGCTACATTATTTATGGAGACTTGTGTTATTATGAACTCGTTCCCATATCAATGCTCAATACTACTCCCAAATTATACTAGGCTCATATGTTTTACAAGAAAAACTCTTTCTGTGGTTTGAGATAATTACTCAAAAACTAGCTCAAAGGCACTCTTGGAAATCAGTGTTTCCTCTCTTGTTTAAATGTGAAAACATTTTAACTCTTGGGAATACTTAGTTCCCGTATAATATTTTGACAAAATGAACTTAACTCCTAATCTTTACTCAACTCAAAACTCAAGCTTTAAAACAAAGTTAAAACATTTGTAAACGACTTTTGGAAGACTCTATGAACTTCTCTTGACTTGACTCTTAACTTTTCTTGAATTGAAGTATGGATTCAAGGCTCATGATCATATGTTTATGGATGATTTCATGACTTTTAGACGTACCTTAGAGTGTAGAAATCAACTAGAAAACTTAGGTATGTTGCTAGGGAACTCAAACGGAAAGAAGTGGGTAGAATACTTGGCATCCCTGGCGCTCTGAGTGGCACAGGGCGCCAGACCCAAAACTTCAGAATTGAAGTTGGGATGCACTGGCTGGTGTGGCGCCCCAGGGCCCCAACTACAGAACATCTTTTGGGGCGCTCTGAGTGGCGCGGCGCCCCAGCTCCCTCCCCAGGTGTTTGACGATTTTTCTTACTCGTTTTTCAACGCTAAACCCTCTATATTCAATTAGTTCTTTTCCCAAACACTTAGATTCAACTACATAACCAAAATATGTAAGAATCTACTCAAAACAACACCTAATTTCATGAATCAAACTCAAGAACTCCTCAACAACTTCAACAAACAAGAACCCACAAGAAACTTAAACAATTTCCATCAAGAACTCAAAATCTTTTCTTTCAAGAACACAATCTGGCTAGGAATAATCAAAAAAACTAGGAATAGCTAATATGTGATCTCAAATAACTCGTAGGGATCACTCCTTGACGAAATCCACAAGCAATTCTTCAAGATTTGGCGATAGCTTGCTTCTTCTTCTCTTTTCTCCTCTTCTTTTCTCTTCTCTTAAAACCTAACTCAATTTCAATAGCATAAACTGAATCCCATCAGTAGAGACCCCAACTTAATTATCAAAAACGAATTTAATTAATTGGGTAGTGAAAAGACTACAATACCCCTCTAAAATCCGATTTTGACTTTCCTTATCTAGACATCCCAACTTCAAATGGGCATATCGCCCTCATACAAACTCGAAATCATGCAAACTCGGTGGCGTTGGAAAGATAATTCAAAGATATTTTCTAAGGTATCTTGTTGCACACCTAACTCATCCTGATCTAGGAGTTATGGTCATTGTTGACCCAAAACTCATACTTAGCTTAACTTTGTCAAATTTTCCAAATTTGATTATTTCCAAAAATGGTTTCTTTCTAATTCTAGTTCTTTCAAATAGCGTGGTGTTACAATATCTCCCCCTTGGGAACATTTGTCCTCGAATGAGATCACTCTAAGTAGACTAAGGGTGTAATATCTAACATTTAGCTCAAACACCCACAAGCAATTTAGCACATTAAGCATATCAATTAAACAGTACTAAAAAGAGAATTGGTACCTTGGTATGGAAATTCTCTGGGCTCAATGAGATGTGGATATATCTTCTTCATATCCTCCTTAGCTTCCCAACTAGCTTCCTCAACAAAATGAATTCTCCAAAGAACTTTGACTGATGCTACTTCCTTGGTCCTCAACTTGCGAACCTGATGGTATAGAATATAAACAGGGATCTCCTCATAAGACAAACTATCCTTGATATCAATAGCTTCAGTAGAGATGATAAATGAAGGATCTCCCAAGCACTTCTTCAACATGGAAACATGAAATACTTGCTGAACTGCTGCCAACTCTTGGGGTAGCTCTAACTCGTAAGCTACATTACCAATCCTTTTGGATATTCTATATGGACCAATATACCCGGGACTAAGCTTCCCCTTCTTACCAAATCTCATAACCCCCTTCGTGGGTGAAACTTTCAGGTAAACCCAGTCGTCTACTTCAAACTCTAACTCCCTTCTCCTAACATCACTGTAGGATTTCTGACGACTCTGCGCTGTTTTCAACCTCTCTTGAATGACTTTCACTTTCTCCATAGCTTGATGAACTAAGTCAGGTCCTATCAACCCAACTTACCCAACCTCAAACCATCCAATTGGAGATCTGGACCTTCTCCCATAAAGAGCTTCATAAAGAGCCATTTGGATGCTAGAGTTGATGTAATTCCTATAAGGGAATCACACTAAAATGCGGAAATCAAATACGGAAAGTAAAGATAAATAGATAGACACAAAAAGAGGAAACAAAAAGCAACCAAAAGGTATATTAAACCCAATGAACTCAATCTGTTAATCCTACAATAAGCATCTAACTCTTACGAAGACCTCAAGGGAATTGATATCCCAAGCAACCAATGTTTTTAACAAAAGGAAACAAAAGCTTAACCAAACTCTCAACACTCAAACATGGGTTTTTAGTTTTCAACATTCAAAATAGTCTACCTTAAAATGAACTCCTAAAGCCCTATTTAAAGTTTTAGGTGAACAAGGCCCAAAAGTGACCTGAAAGGATAAAGGGCGATCCAAGTCGGGCTCGCCAAGTGGGCTTGGCAGTGTACCGAGTGGTCGACGATGCTTTCTGCGTGGACTCCACCTCTAGTCATGTCCTGTAATATTAGGTAGGCTAGGGTCATCGCCCAAGTCATTGGGCGATGCGCCAAAGGGTTCGGCGAGGGATCTTGCACCTGGCCTGGTCCTATAGGACTAGGCGATCTGTAGGTCATCGCCCAAGCCATTGGGCGACGCGCCAAAGGTCTCCTGTTCACCACAGTGCTAGTGTTGGCCACTCTCTTCTGTTCACTTGCCCAAGCGATCTTCCACACATGCAAACCTTTGCTTTCCACCAATATAAGCCTAAGAACCTCCATCCTCATGAACAATCCTTCAATACATTAGAGTTCCCAAGCTTGGGAATGAGTAAAAGTCTTGAGGCAATCTTAATTGCATCACTATCCCCTTCTTGAAAAGGATTCGTCCTCGAATCTATACCTTGCAAAACCATAGGGGAAGCAAACAGTACAAAGATCCTAAAGGCATGAGGGTTAGCGTTAGCAATAAAAATTTCATCACCATGCCAAGGATGCACAAATTCAACATATAACCAAGTATCACAAATATCAACAAAGGGTTTGTAACCCATCGAAGTAATAAATACTTGGTTACTTAAGAAACTTAGACAAAGGGGTAGAGCGTAAGGACCAATATACTTAAACAACCTAATATATAAGCCCTCATTAGTTCCACATCCAAATGAGCACAAGGCCTCCCTTATGTTAAGTGGCACATGAAGACTTTCACACATAAGTGCGAAGGCACAAGTAGTGTTGACCCAAATTAAGACCCCATCCAATGCTCTAGATAACTTCAAGAGAGTAATTATTCCCAATTCATGAGCAGGTTCAAGTACATAAGTATTCCCCACCCAAATTGGTAAACATACCTAATTCAATCACATTGGATCAAGTAATAAAACCAAAGAAGAATCATGCAAATGACAGACAGTGTTACTACCAAACTCAGCACACTTAAAATTGATACCGGGGTCAAATGGAAAAGGATTGCAAAGCATCGAGTCAAGGAGACTCTCATTAGCTCTATTTATACCACTACTAACATAAAATATGCTACTCACACAAGCCTGAGTACTATCATATGCAAGTAGATAAAATTGAGTCCTCGAATCCAAACCTTGTAAAACCATATAGATCACAAGCAAAGAGCTCATCCTCTTAGCATGATGGATAGTACAAAGGTAAGCACTCAAAACATTTAATCGAGGAGTCTCAAACTCAAGGAATAACCAAACATCTTATAATGTCATGGCTATTAAGCCCACAAATGGAGAACAAGGACAATGGTTATTCTTCTCATCAACATTGTAATACCACCCAAAAGATGATACTCCCACTAGTTCAAACACCTTCAAGCATTCACCGGGATCAAAATGATAGAAGGTCCACAGAACAAGGTCATACTTACAACTATAGACCTTAATGATACCTTGATCTACATGCACTACACTTCTAATCCAACTAGGGATCTCATCATATGCAAAGAGATAGTAACGAAAGGTACAAACTTTACTTTCTCTATGCAAGTATCTCCTACCCCAATAAGATGCACAATCAATATGATAATGCTTAGAGTAAGAAACAGAAAAAGGGTCTGGGAAGGTATCCTTCCCCACACACAATGTAGGCCCTTCAGGGGTATGGTAAAACCTTAAGATGAGCTTTCATGCATAGGGAAAGGAATCAACAATGTAACCCACCATATGCATTTCATTTCGACCAGGCATTCCCATACAAATTCCACAATTCAGCTCACTACCGGGGTCAAATGGAAAGGTCATCCATAAACTTGGATCAAGTACACCTCTATTTATCAAGTGTGCAGTCTTTCCTTCCAACAACATACTCCAATCAACAACATGAGCATCATCATATGTAATCAAGTAATAGAGAAATATGTCTCTTAGGTCAACTTCCTCTAGGGTGTTTTCATGGATATGACTATGAATAGGTTCAAACTCATGGGTCATACCATTGACAATCGGAACATACCAAGAAGAAGAGGTAAGGGAGAAACAGACACCTCCTTCCTCCTTATCACAGTCCTTCCCTACAAGAGTACTCTTATCTCCTAAGAAGAGATTTCCATCTTTGTGAGGAAAAGCTTCACACCATAGTGGGTCGCTATAGAAAGTATAGTTATCAAGAACAATACTACTCTCAAGATTCACATCACTAGGTACATCAGTAGAAGTGATTTCATCATCTTCAAACAAGATATTGTACTTAAAGAGGGAATGATCAACCACTAGGGAAGAATTAAAGCATGCTAGTTCACCCTCAAAAGGACACATATCATTTTTCGAAGCATTTTTAAGCACATGATCTCTATGAGCCAATCAAGCAATTAGACCTTCCATAGAAGATATACTCAAAGAGTCACTCCTATTCAAATGATCAACATTATCATTAGTACCACCGAATTAAAGTTTCTTAATCACATTACAAGAACTCTCAACTAGTGAACTACACTAACAAGTAGGTTGATTAACACAACTATCACAAGATAATGAACTATCTTTCAAAGTATAGGTGTCAACACTAGGTGGACACAAATCGATCTTACTAGAAGAATCAATTCGGTCATTAATAGGATCAACTAGTGTATTATAACTCTCAACAAGTACATTATCAACACATGGTAAAACCAATAGGCTCGCATAAAGACAAACTATCATTTACACTTTTTTCATTTGCGTTGGTAAAAGTGTTAAATTTAGCTATTGTACCTTGATGCCCGCAAGAAAGATTTTCTTTACCTTAGATGTTGGGACATCCCACAAGTGCATCCATCACACCATCGATTGTAGGCTCTTGGTTTAGAACTCGTGTTCCTTCATTCATCATGCTTGTACCTACATAAGAATCCTTACCAAGTGAGGGATGAACAAAATGTTAGATTGAGATTGTGGCAAGCCTCTCACTTCACTCCTCTCAACCACTCTTTTTTCCACTCGAAGGTTGCCACCTTGCTTTCCCTTACTCCTCTCAATCTTTTGTCTCTCTTTTTTCACCTTAGGAAGAGGAAATAGAGGTGTTCCCCAATGGTCCACAACACACTTCTACCCGTTCTACTCGTTTGGGACTTTATGCTCATTAAACCAGTTGGCCCCCAAACTTAAGTGACAAGAGGCCATGGGCATTATATCGGACCAAACCTCCTCATAGTATTTATCATATGTGAAGGAGACCTTTACCCCTTCTGTAACCTTACATCCCTTTATGGTGTATGGATAAGTCCTGGGTAGTCCCAAGTAGACTACAACCTCTGGAGTGATGTAGTTTAGATTGTACCCATCATCGAGGACAAGGTCAAGCCCCAAAGCCCCACAAATGCCAACCTTTGTCCTAAGAACTGGTCTTCTCGGATAGACATTGAAATGATTTGTGTACCCCTTTGGCATATACTTGAACCTCATTAGCCCCTTCAATTCTTCCCATGTCAATGGGTGGGTATTTCCTTGGAGTGTTAGAATCATTCCCGCTTGATTCCACCAACCCACTGCAAGACCTTTCAAATTTAAAAGGGCATACAAGGGTTGATATTGACCACTCAAATCAAGGTTTTGGAAAGCCTGCTCACATTTCCACTTCCAATCAAGATATTCTTTGGGATCACATCTTCCTTCAAAGATAGGAAAATCAATCCTTTTGGTACTGAGACCCTTGACACATCCCATATCATAGTTACATGGGTCTGAGGAAATTGAGGACATACTGCCTTATAACTCCTTGTACCTACAAAATGCCAACTCACAAAAACAACAAACAACGTTAGCGGTAGTAAAATGAACTCACAATCGCTCGTGTTTATACACTTTTGATTGCCTCTCAAATTGGCGTAGCTAATGTTGATAGTTGTTTGTACTCAATTGATCACAAGGTACCAAATTCTAATCTTGGTCAGAATGGATTCTTATTTCCAGAAAAATGGGTGACTCGATAAAAGCAAACGGACTTGAATTAAGAAGTTATCTACGAAGTAAAAAAAAAAAAAAGCACAAAAGAAAAAACACATACAAAGAAGTGAATTGAAGAACCAATAGTCAACACGTAGAGTAATTGTGAGTTTAAAATTGGTTTAGGATTCTTGAGAACGCTTGAGAATCCAAACAAAAGAAACTAAGAATTTAAAACCTGAGATTAGGAGTAAGTTGATTTTTTGATTGCCGAATGACCTGTTTTCTTCGCCAAAGGTGAAGTTCAGCTCGCCAACTTGAATATGGACTCGCCAAACTCTACAAACGGATAAGGCAACTCGGCGATATGGGAGGTAGTTCGGCAATGCGCAGATTGGAATCGGCGAACAGGGTTGATCTCGCTGAAAATTCCAGTAGCTCCATCAAATTGGTAGCCACTTCGGGGACCAACCTGCCCAAAGGGCGAGGTACCGATTGGGTTAGGTGAGCCCCACTTTAGCTCACCCAATGGACCTCTGTTGCTCCTTGAAAGTCCTGAAATTTGAACACTTGTGGTCGGCCCCTGCACTTGTCCTTTAGTACCTACCCATTTTGGTAAATTCTCTTTTTCAAACACTTTTACTTTTTCTCTTTCTTCCCTTTTTGAATCAAACTCTTTCTTTGAAAATATTCCCTTCCTTGAATATGAATGTTCTTCAAGAACTTCAAGAACAAGATGAACCCAAAATTAAACCCTTAATTTCATTTAAAATTGAGGTGTAGGCTGTCCTTGATATGGGGAACAACACGCAATACATTTTAACCCTCAATTTCAAACCAAAACCTTCAGATTTCAGAAGCCATTTTCATCTTCTTCAAGCTTCTTCAAGTCTTCAATGGTGAAACCTTCAACAGGGCACCAAACTCCTTCCAATCTCAGCCCTAGACTCAAACAGTGTTAGAGAACACTATTCCAACCTTAGAAACTCAAACAAGACTCAAATTAACAAGACCCAATTCAGCAAATTTCACAAAAATGAATTTGACATTTTTTTTTTAAAAAACCCAAGGCTAGAATCGTAGGAACGAATCTAGACTCAGCTCTGATACCAAATGATGTAATTCCTATAAGGGAATCACACTAATACGCGGAAATCAAAGAGAGAAAGTAAAGATAAATATATAGACACAAAAAGAGGAAACGAAAAGCAACTAAAGGTTATATTAAACCCAATAACCTCAATCCATTTATCCTACAATAAGCACCTAACTCTTACGAAGACCTTAAGGGAATCGATATCCCAAGCAACCAACGTTTGTAACAAAAGGCAACAAAAGCTTAACCAAGCTCTCAACACTCAAACATGAATTTTCAATTTTCAACATTCAAAATAATCTACCCTAAAATGAACCCCTAAAGGCCTATTTATAGTATTAGGTGAACAAAGCCCAAAATTGACGTGAAAGAATGAAAGGCGAGCCAAGTCGGGCTAGACAAGTGGGCTTGGCGGTGCGCCTACTAGTTGAAGATGCTTCTTGCGTGGACTCCACCTCTACTCACATCCTGGAATATAAGTTGGGCAAGGGTCATCGCCCAAGTTATTGGCCAACGCGCCAAAGGGTTCGGCGGGGAATCCTGCACCTGGCTTGGTCCTGTAGCATTAGGCGAACTATAGGTCATCGCCCAAGCCATTGGGAGATGCGCCAAAGGTCTCTTGCTCGCCAAATTGCTAGTGTTGGTGACACTCTTCAGTTTACTTGCCCAAGCATTTTCCACACATACGAACCATTGCTTTCCACCAATATAAGCCTAAGAACCTCCATCCTCATGAACAATCCTTCAATACATTAGAGTTCCCAAGCTTGGCAATGAGTTAAAAGTCTTGAGGCAATTTGGATTGCATCATTCTCCCCATCTTGAAAAGGATTCATCCTTGAATCCATACCTTGCAAAACCTTAAGGGAAGCAAACAGTACAAAGATTCTCATGGCATGAGGGTTAGTGTTAGCAATAACAATTTCATCACCATACCAAGGATGCACAAATTTAACATATAACCAAGTATCACAAATATCAACAAAGGGTTTGTAACCCATCAAAGTAATAGATACTTGGCTACTTAAGAAACTTAGACAAAGGGGTAGAGCGTAGGGACCGATATATTTAAACAATCTAATATGTAAGCACTCATTGGTTCCACGTCAAAATATGCACAAGGCCTCCCTTATGTAAAGTAGCACACGAACACTTTCATACCTAAGTGCGAAGGCACAAGTAATGTTGACCCAAATTAAGACCCCATCCAATGTACTAGATAACTTAAAGAGAGTAATTATTCCCAATTCATGAGCAGGTTCAAGTACAATAGTATTCCGCCCCCAAATTGGTAAACATACCTCATACAAGCACATTGGATCAAGTAATAACACCAAAGAAGAATCATGCAAATGACAAACAGTGTTACTACCACACTCATCACACTTAAAATTGACACCTGGATCAAATGGAAAAGGATTGCAAAGCATCAAGTCAAGGAGACTCTCATTTGCTCCATTTATAACATTGCTAACATAAAATATGCTACTCACACAAGCCTGAGTACCATCATATGGAAGTAGATAAAGTTGAGTCCTCGAATCCAAACCTTGTAAACCATATATATCAGACGCAAAGAGCTTATCCTCTTAGCATTATGGATAGTACAAAGGTAAGCACTCAAAACATTTAACTAATGAGTCTCAAACTCAAGGAACAACCAAGTATCCTCTATTGTCATGGCTTTTAAGCCCACAAATGGAGAACAAGGACAATGGTTATTCTTCTCATCAAAATGGTAATACCACCCAAAAGATGATACTCCCACCAGTTTAAATACCTTCAAGCATTCACCGGGATCAAAATGATAGAAGGTCCACAGAAGAGGGTCATACCAACAAGTGTAGACCTTCATGATACCCTGATCCACATGCACTGCACTTCTAATCCAACTAGGGATCTCATCATATGCAAAGAGATAGTAAAGGAAGGTACAAACTTCACTTTCTCTGTGCAAGTATCTCCAACCCCCATAAGATGCACAGTTAACAAGATCATGCTTAGAGTAAGTGATATAAAAGGGGTCTGGGAAGCTATATTTCCCCACACACAATGTAGGCCCTTTAGGCGGATGGTAAAACCTCAAGAAGAGATTTCCTGCATCGGGAAAGGAATCAACAATGTCATCCACCATATGCCTTTCATTTTGACCAGGCATTCCTACACAAATTCCACAATTCAGCTCACTATCGGGGTCAAATGGAAAGGTCAGCCATAAACTTGGATCAAGTGCACCTCCATTTATCAAGTGTGCACTCTTTCCTTCCAACAACATACACCAATCAACAGCATGAGGATCATCATATGTAATCAAGTAATAGAGAAATGTGTCTCTTAAGTCAACTTCCTCTAGGGTGTTTTCGTGGATATGACTACGAATAGGTTCAAATTCATAGGTCATGCCATTGACAATTGGAACACACCAAGAATAAGAGGTAAGGGAGAAACAAACACCACCTTCCTGCTCATCACAATCCTTCCCAACAAGAGTACTCTCATTTCCCAAGAAGAGATTTCCATCTTTGGGAGGAAAAGCTTCACACCATAGTGGGTCGCTTTAGAAAGTATAGTTATTAAGAACCAACACTACTCTCAAGATTCACACCACTATGTATATCAATAGGAGAGATTTCATCATCTTCAAACAAGATGTTGTACTTAAAGTGGGAATGATCAACCACTAAGGAAGAATTAAAGCATGCAAGTTCACCCTCAAAAGGACACATATAATTTTTCGAAGCATTTTCAAGCACTTGATCTCTACGAGCCAAGCAAGCAATCGGACCTTCCAAAGAAGATATACTCAAAAAGTCACTCCTATTAAAATGATCAACATTATCTTTAGTACTACCGAATTGAGGTTTCTTATTCAAATTACAAGAACCCTTAACTAGTGAACTACACTCACAAGCAGGTTGATCAACACAAGTATCACAAGATAATGAACTATCTTTCAAAGCATAGGTGTCAACACTAGGTGGACACAAATCGATCTAACAAGAAGAATCAATTAGATCATTAATAGGATCAACAAATGTATCAACACTCTCAACAAGTACATTATCAATATATGTAAAGAAGCAATAGGCTCAAAAAAAGACAAACTATCATTTACAGTATGTTCATTTTCAATGGTAAAATTGTTAAATTTAGCTATTGTACCATGACACCCACAAGAAAGATCTTCTTTACCTTAGATGTTGGGACATCCCATAGGTGCATCCATCACACCTTCAATTGTAGGCTCTTGGTTTGGAACTCGTGTTCCTTCATTCATCATGCTTGTACCTACATAAGAATCCTTACCAAGTGAAGGATGAACAAAAATGTTAGATTGAGATTATGGTAACCCTCTTACTTCACTCCTCTCAACCTCTCCTTTTTCCACTCTAAGGTTGCCACCTTGCTTTCCCTTATTCCTCTCAATATTTTGTCTCTTATTTTTCACCTTAGGAAGAGGAAATAGAGGTGTTCCCCAATGGTCCATCACACACTTGCACCCGTTCTACTCGTTTTGGGACCCTATGTTCATTAAACCAGTTGACCCCAAAACATAAGTGACAAGAGGCCATGTGCATTATATCACACCAAACCTCCTCATAGTATTTACCGTGTGTGAAGGAGACCTTTACCCCTTCAGTAACCTTACATCCCTCTATGGTGTATGGATAAGTCCTGGGTAGTCCCAAGTAGATGACCACCTCTGGAGTGATGTAGTTTAGATTGTACCCATCACCGAGGAAAAGGTCAATCCCCAAAGCCCCACAAATGCCAACCTTTTCCCTAAGAATTAGTCTTCTCGGATCGACATTGAATGATTTGTGTACCCTTTGGCATACACCTGAACCTCATCAGCCCCTTTAATTCTTCCCATGTCAGTGGGTGGGTATTTCCTTGGAGTGTTCAGAGGTTTCCCGCTTGATTCCACCAACCCAATGCAAGACCTTTCAAACAAAAAAGGGCATACAGGGGTCAATATTGACCTCTCAAAGCATGCTTTTTGAAAGGCTATTCACATTGCCACTCCCAATCAAGATATGCTTCGGGATCATGTCTTCCTTCAAAGATAGGAAAATCAATCCTTTTGGTACCGAGACCCTTGACATATCCCATATCATAGTTACATGGGTTTGAGGCTATTGAGGACATGTTGCTTTATAACTCCTTGTACCTGCAAAATGCCAACTCACAAAAACAACAAACAATGTTAGCGATAATTAAAATCAATTCACAATCGCTTGATCTTACACACCTTTGATTGCCTCTCAAATTGGCGCGGCTAATGTTGACAGTTGTTTGTACTCAGTTGATCACAAGGTAAAAAATTTCTAATCTTGGTCAAAATGGATTCTTGTTTCAAGAAAAACGGATGACTCGATAAAAGCAAACGGACTTGAATGAAGAAGTTATCTACGAAGTAAAAGAAAATAAAAAGCCCAAAAGAAAAGGCACAAACAAAGAAGTGAATTGAAGAACCAATAGTCAACAAGTAGAGTAATTATGAGTTGAAAATCGGTTCAGGATTCTTGAGAACGTTTGAGAATCAAAATAAAAGAAACTAGGAATTTAAAACCTGAGATTAGGAGTAAGTTGAGTTTCCAATCACTGAATGACCTGTTTTCTTTGCCAAAAGTGAAGTTCAGCTCGCCAACTTGAAGATGGACTCGCCAAACACTACAAACGGACAAGGCAACTTGGTGATATGGGAGGTAGTTTGGTGATGCGCTGATTGGAATCGGCGAACAGGGTTGATCTCGCCAAAAATTACAGTAGCTCCGTCAAATTGACAGCCACTTCGGCGACCAACCTGTCCAAAGGGCGAGGCGCCGAGTGGGTTAGGCAAGCCCCACTTTAGCTCGCCCAATGGACCTTTACTGCTCCTTCAAAGTCCTGAAATTTGAACTCCTGTGGTTGCCCCCTGCACTTGTCCTTTAGTACCTACCCCTTTTGGTAAATTCCCTTTTTCAAACACTTTTACTCTCTCTTTCTTCCCTTTTTGAATCAAATTCTTTCTTTTCAAATATTCCTTTCCTTGAAGATATGAATGTTCTTCAAGTTCTTGAAGAACAAGATGAACCCAAAATTAAACCTTTAAAATTTTTGTCTCGAAATTTCACAAATATTGAGGTGTAGGCACTCCTTGATATGGGGAACAATGACCCAATACATTTTAACCCTCAATTTCAAACCAAACCTTCAGATTTCAAAACCCATTTTCATCTTCTTCAAGTCTTCAATGGTGAAATCTTCAACTAGGCACCAAACTCCTTCCAATCTTAGCCCTAGACTCAAATAAGGTTGGAGAACACTATTCCATAGAAACTCAAACAAGACTCAAATTAACAAGACCCATTTCAGCAAATTTCACAAAAACGAATTTGACATTTTATTTAAAAAAAACCCTTAGACTAGAATCGGAGGAACGAATCTAGACTTAGCTCTGATACCAAATGATGTAAATCCTATAATGGAATCACACTAATACACGAAAATAAAAGAAAGAAAGTAAAGATAAATAGATAGACACAATAAGAGGATACAAAAAGCAACCAAAGGTTATATTATACGCAATGACCTCAATCCGTTAATCGTACAATAAGCACCTAACTCTTACGAAGACCTCAAGAGAATCGATATCCTAAGCAACCAACATTTCTAACAAATGGCAACAAATGCTTAACCAAGCTCACATCACTCAAAGATGAGTTTTCAATTTTCAACATTCAAAATAATCTACCCTAAAATGAACCCATAAAGGCATATTTATAGTTTTAGGTGAACAAGGCCCAAACGTGACCTCAAAGGATAAAGGGCTAGCCAAGTCGGGCTTGCCAAGTGGGTTAAGCGGTGCGCCGACTGGATGGCGATGATTCCTGCGTGGACTCCACCTCTAGTCACGTACTGGAATATTAGGTGGGCTAGGGTCATCGCCCAAGTAATTGGGCGACGCGCCAAAGGTTCGTAGAGGGATCCTGCACTTGGCTTGGTCCTGTAGCATTAGACAATCTGTAGGTCATTGCCCAAGCCATTGGGCGACGCGCAAAAGGTCTCCTGCTTGCCAAAGTGCTAGTTTTTACTACTCTCTTCCATTTACTTGCCCAAGCGAACTTCCACCCATGTGAACCTTTGATTTCCACCAATATAAGCCCAAGAACCTCTATCCTCGTGAATAATCCTTCAATACATTGGAGTTCTCAAGCTTGGCAATGAGTTAAAAGTCTGAAGGAAATCTGGATTGCATCATTCTCCCCATCTTGAAAAGGATTCATCCTCGAATCCATGCCTTGCAAAACCATAGGGGAAGCAAATAGTACAAAGATTCTCATGGCATGACAGTTAGCGTTATCAATAACAATTTCATCACCATGCCAAGGACGCACAAATTTAACATATAATCAAGTATCACAAATATCAAAAAAGGGTTTGTAACCCATCAAAGTAATAGATACTTGGCTACTTAAGAAACTTAGACAAAGGGGTAGAGTGTAGGGACCAATATACTTAAACAACCTAATATGTAAACCCTTATTGGTTCCACATCCAAATAAGCACAAGGCCTCCCTTATGTCAAGTAGCACAAGAACACTTTCATACCTAAGTGCGAAGGCACAAGTAGTGTTGACCCAAATTAAGACCCTATCCAATGCACTAGATAACTTCAAGAGAGTAATTATTCCCAATTCATGAGTAGGTTCAAGTACATAAGTATTCCCCACCCAAATTGGTAAACATACCTCATTCAAGCCCATGGAATCAGGTAATAACACCAAAGAAGATTCATGCAAATGACAAATGATGTTACTACTATACTCAGCACACTTAAAATTGACACCGGGTCAAATGGAAAAGGATTGCAAAACATCGAGTCAAGGAGACTCTCATTTGCTCTATTTATGCCACTACTAACATAAAATATGCTACTCACAGATGCCTGAGTACTATCATATACAAGTAGATAAAGTTGAGTCCTCGAATCCAAACCTTGTAAAACCATATAGATCACAAGCAAGGAGCTCATCCTCTTAACATAATGGACAGCAGGTAAGCTCTTAAAACATTTAACCGAGGAGTCTCAAACTCAAGGAACAACCAAACATCTTCTATTGTCATAGCTATAAAGCCCACAAATGAAGTACAAGGACAATTGCTATTCTTTTAATCAACAGGTAATATCACCCAAAAGATGATACTCCGACCAGTTTAAATACCTTCAAGCATTCACTGGGATCAAAATGATAGAAGGTCCACATAATAGGGTCATACCAACAGGTGTAGACCTTAATGATACCCTGATCCATACGCACTGCACTTTTAATCCAACTAGGGATCTCATCATATGCAAAGAGATAGTAAAGGAAGGTACCAACTTCACTTTCTTTGTACAAGTATCTCCTACCCCTATAAGATGCATAGTCAACAAGATTATGCTTAGAGTAAGAAATAGAAAAGGGGTCTGGGAAGCTATCTTTTCCCACACACAACGTATGACCTTTAGGTTGATGGTAAAACCTCAAGAAGAGCTTTCCTGCATAAGGAAAGGAATCAACAATGTCTCCACCATATGCCTTTTATTTCGACCATTCATTCCCATACAAATTCAACAATTCAGCTCACTACCGGGGTCAAATGGAAATGTCATCCATAAACTTGGATCAAGTGCACCTCCATTTATCAAGTGTACACTCTTTCCTTCCAACAATATACTCCAATCAACAACATGAGCATCATTATATGTATTCAACTAATAGAGAAATGTGTCTCTTAAGTCAACTTCCTCTAGGGTGTTTTAATGGATATGACTACGAATAAGTTTAAACTCAAGGGTCATACCATTGACAATCGAAACGCATCTAGAAGAGGTAAGGGAGAAACAGACACCACCTTCCTCTTCATGACAATCCTTCCTTACAAGAGTACTCTCATCTCCCAAGAAGAGATTTCCATCTTTGGGAGGAAAAGTTTAATACCATAGTGGGTTGCTATAGAAAGTATAATTATCAAGAACCAACACTACTCTCAAGATTCACACCACTAGGTATATCAGTAGGAGTGATTTTATCATCTTCAAACAAGATATTGTACTTAAAGAGGAAATGATCAACCAATAGGGAAGAATTAAAGCATGCAAGTTCACCCTCAAAAGGACACGTATCATTTTTTTGAAGCATTTTCAAGCACATGATCTCTATGAGCCAAGAAAGCAATCAGACCTTTCATAGAAGATATACACAAAGAGTCACTCCTATCAAATGATCAACATTTTCATTAGTACCACCTAATTAATGTTTCTTAATCACATTACAAGAACCTTCAACTAGTGAACTACACTCACAAGCAAGTTGATCAACACAACTATCACAAGATAATGAACTATCTTTCAAAGCATAAGTGTCAACACTAGGTGGACACAAATCGATCGTACTAGAAAAATCAATTCGGTCATCAGTAGGATCAACTAGTGTATCAACACTCTCAACAAGTATATTATCAACACATGGTAAAGAAGCAACAGGCTCACATAAAGACAAACTATCATTTACACTTTGTTCATTTGCAATGGTAAAAGTGTTAAATTTAGCTATTGTACCTTGGTGCCCGCAAGAAAGATCTTCTTTACCTTAGATGTTCTGACATCCCATAAGTGTATCCATCACACCTACAATTGTAGGCTCTTGGTTTGAAACTCGTATTCCTTCATTAATCATGCTTGTACCTACATAAGAATCCTTACCAAGTGAAGGATGAACTATAATGTTAGATTGAGATTGTGTATCCTCTCACTTCACTCCTCTCAACCTCTACTTTTTCCACTCTAAAGTTGGCACCTTGCTTTCCTTTACTCCTCTTAATATTTTGCATCTCATTTTTCAGTCTAGGAAGAGGAAATAGAGGTGTTCCCCAATGGTCCACAATACACTTGTACTTGTTCTGCTCATTTTGGGACCCTATGTTCATTAAACATGTTGGCCCCCATAAGTGACAAGAGGCCATGGGCATTATATCACACCAAAACTCCTTATAGTATTTACCGTGTATGAATGAGACCTTTACCACTTTGGTAAACTTACATCCCTCTATGGTGTATGGATAAGTCCTGGGTAGTCGGGGTAGTCCCAAGTAGACTACCACCTCTGGAGTGATGTAGTTTAGATTGTACCCATCACCGAGGAGAAGATCAATCCCCAAAGCCCCACAAATGCCAATCTTTTTCCTAAGAACTGGTCTTCTTGGATTGATATTCAAAAGATTTGTGTACCCCTTTGGCACATACCTGAACCTCATCAGCCCCTTCAATTCTTCCCATGTCAATGGGTGGGTATTTCCTTGGAGTGTTCAGAGCTTTCCCGCTTGATTCCACCAACTCAATGCAAGACCTTCCACATGAAAAAGGGCATACAGCGGTCGATCTTGACCTCTCAAATCATGGTTTTGGAAATCCTGCTCACATTGCTACTCCAAATCAAGATAATCTTCGGGATCACGTCTTTCTTCAAAGATTGGAAAATCAAATCATTTTGGTACTGAGACCCTTGACACATCCCATATCATAGTTACATGGGTATGAGGCTATTGAGGACATGCTGCCTTATAACTCTTTGCACCTACAAAATGCCAACTCACAAAAACAACAAACAATGTTTGCGTTATTAAAATGAACTCACAATCGCTCATGTTTACACATCTTTGATTGCCTCTCAAATTGGCGTAGCTAATGTTGACAGTTGTTTGTACTCAATTGATCACAAGGTACCAATTTCTTCTCTTGGTCAAAATGGATTCTTATTTCCAGAAAAATGGGTGACTCGATAAAAGCAAACAGACTTTAATCAAGAAGTTATCTACGAAGTAAATGAAAAAAACACAAAAGAAAAGGCACAAACAAAGAAGTTAATTGAAGAACCAATAGTCAACAAGTAGAGTAATTATGAGTTGAAAATCAGTTTGGGGTTCTTGAGAAATTTTAAGAATCGAAAGAAAAGAAACTAAGAATTTAAAACCTGAGATTAGGAGTAACTTGAGTTTTCGATCGCCGAATGACCTGTTTTATTTGCCAGAAGTGAAGTTCAGCTCGCCAACTTGAAGATGGACTCGCCAAACTCTACAAACGGACAAGGCAACTTGGTGATATGGGAGGTAGTTCGGCGATGCACTGATTGGACTCGACGTACAGGGTTGATTTAGCTGAAAATTCCAGTAACTCCCTTAAATTGGCAGTTACTTCAGCGACCAACCTGCCCAAAGGGCAAGGCGCCGAGTAGGTTAGGCGAGCCTCGCTTTAGCTTGTCCAATAGATCTCTACTGCTTCTTCAAAGTCCTGAAATTTGAACTCCTGTGGTTCCCCCCTCCACTTGTCCTCTAGTACCTACCCCTTTTGGTAAATTCCCTTTTCCAAACACTTTTACTCTTTCTATGTCTTCCCTTTTTGAATCAAACTCTTTCTTTTCAAATATTCCCTTCCTTGAAGATATGAATGTTCTTCAAGAACTTGAAGAACTAGATGAACCCAAAATTAATTCCTTAAAATTTGTCTCAAAATTTCATGAAAATTGAGGTGTAGGCTCTCCTTGATATAGGGAACAACACCCAATACATTTAACCCTAAATTTCAAACCAAACCCTTCATATTTCAAAACCCATTTTCATCTTCTTCAAGCCTCTTCAAGTCTTCAATGGTGAAATCTTCAACAAGGCACCAAACTCCTTCTAATCTCAGCCCTAGACTCAAATAGGGTTGGAGAACACTATTCCAACCTTAGAAACTCAAACAAGACTCAAGTTAACAAGACCCATTTCAGGAAATTTCACAGAAATGAATTTGACATTTTTTTAAAAAAAAAACCCCTAGACTAGAATCGTAGGAATGAATCTAGACTTAGCTCTGATACTAAATAATGTAATTCCTATAAGGGAATCACACTAAAACGTAGAAATCAACGACGAAAATTAAAGATAAATAGATAGACACAAAAAGATGAAACAAAAAGCAACCAAAGGGTATATTAAACCCAATGACCTCAATCCGTTAATCCTACAATAAGCACCTAAGTCTTATGAAGACCTCAAGGGAATCGATATCCCAAGCAACCAACATTTCTAACAAAAGGCAACAAAATCTTAACCAAGCTCTCAACACTCAAACATGAGTTTTCAGTTTTCAACATTCAAAATAATATACCCTAAAATTAACCCCTAAAGGCCTATTTATAGTTTTAAGTGAACAAGGCCCAAAAGTGACCTGAAAGGATAAAGGGCGAGCCAAGTCGGGCTCGTCAAGTTGGCTTGGTGGTGCGCCGATTGGTCTGCGATACTTGCTGCGCAAACTGCACCTCTAGTCATGTCCTGGGATATTATGTGGGATATGGTCATCGCCCAAGTTATTGGGCGACGCGCCAAAGGGTTCGACGAGGGATCCTACACCTGGCCTGGTCCTGTAGCGTTAGGCAATCTGTAGGTCATCTCCCAAGCCATTGGGCGATGTGCCAAAGGTCTCCTGCTCGCCAAAGTGCTAGTGTTTGTAATATTATTTCGTTCACTTGCACAAGCGATCTTCCACACATGTAAACTTTTGCTTTCCACTAATATAAGCCCAAGAGCCTCCATCCTCGTGAACAATCCTTCAATAAATTGGAGTTCCCAAGCTTGGCAATGAGTTAAAAGTCTTGAGGCAATCTGGATTGCATCATTTTCCCTTTCTTGAAAAGGATTTGTCCTCGAATCCATACATTGCAAAACCATAAGGGAAGCAAACAATACAAAGATCCTCATGGAATGAGGGTTAGGGTTAGCAATAACAACTTCATCACCATGCCAAGGATGCACAAATTTAACATATAACCAAGCATCACAAATATCAACAAAGAGTTTATAACCCATCAAAGTAACAGATACTTGTCTACTTAAGAAACTTAGACGAAGAGGTAGAGCGTAGGGACCAATATACTTAAATAACCTAATATGTAAGCCCTCATTGGTTCCACATCCAAATAAGCACAAAGCCTCCCTTATGTCAAGTAGCACATGAACATTTTCATACCTAAGTGCGAAGGCACAAGTAGTGTTGACCAAAATTAAGACCCTATCCAATGCACTAGATAACTTTAAGAGAGTACTTATTCCCAATTCATAAGCAGGTTCAAGTACATAAGTATTCCCCACCCAAATTGGTAAACATACCTTATTCAAGCACATTGGATCAAGTAATAACACCAAAAAAGAATCACGCAAATGACAAACAGTGTTACTACCACACTCAACACACTTAAAATTGACACCAGGGTCAAATGGAAAAGGATTGCAAAGAATCTAGTCAAGGAGACTCTCATTTGCTCTATTTATACCTCTGCTAACATAAAATATGCTACTCATACAAGCCTGAGTACCATTATATGCAAGTAGATAAAGTTGAGTCCTTGAATCCAAACCTTGTAAAACCATATAGATCACAAGCAAAGAGCTCATCCTCTTAGCATGATGGATAGTACAAAGGTAAGCACTCAAAACATTTAACCGAGGAGTCTCACACTCAAGGAACAACCAAACATCCTCTATTGTCATGGCTTTTAAGCCCACAAATGGAGAACAAGGACAATGGTTATTCTTCTCATCAACATGGTAATACCACCCAAAATATGATACTCCCACCAGTTCAAATACCATCAAGCATTCACCGGTATCAAAATGATAGAAGGTCCACAGAACAGGGTCATACCAACAAGTGTAGACCTTAATGATACCTTGATCCATATGCACTGTACTTCTAATATAACTAGGGATCTCATCATATGCAAGGAGATAGTAAAGGAAGGTACAAACTTCACCTTCTCTGTACAAGTATCTCCTACCCCCATAAGATGCATAGTCAACAAGATCATGCTTAGAGTAAGAAATAGAAAAGGGGTTTGGGAAGCTATTCTTCCCCACACACAATGTAGGTCCCTCAGGTGGATGGTAATACCTTAAGAAGACCTTTCCTGCATAGGGAAAGGAATCAACAATGTCACCCACCATATGCCTTTCATTTCGACCAGGCATTCCCACACAAATTCCACAATTCAGCTCATTACCGGGTCAAATGAAAAGGTCATCCATAAACTTGGATCAACTACACCTCCATTTATTAGGTGTGCACTCTTTCCTTCCAACAACATACTCCAATCAATAGCATGAGCATCATCATATTTAATCAAGTAAGAGAGAAAGGTCTCCTGCTCGCCAAAGTACTAGTGTTGGCCACTCTGTTCCGTTCACTTGCCCAAGCTATCTTCCAAGAATGCGAACCTTTGCTTTCCACGAATATAAGCCCAAAAACATCCATCCTCATGAAAAATCCTTTAATACATTGGAGTTCCCAAGTTTGGCAATGAGTTAAATTCTTGAGTCAATCTTGAGTGCATCAAGAGTGGTAACTATTATTGTAAGCAAATTCAATAAGAGGTAGATGATCATCCCAATTACCCTTGAAATAAATCACATAGGCCCTCAACACATCTTCTAAGGTCTGAATGGTGCTCTCTACTTGACCATCTGTCTGAGGATGAAAAACAGTACTTAAGTTCACCTTTGAACCCAAGCCTTTCTAAAAAGATTTCCAGACCTGTGCAGTAAATTGTGCACCTCTGTCTGAAATAATAGACACTAGAACCCTATAAATTCTGACTACCTCTTGAATATACAACTTAGCACAATCCTCTGCTGAATGGGTAGTCTTTACCTGTAAAAATTGGGTTGATTTTGTTATTTTATCAACAATCACCCAAATAGAATCATGCTGCCTGCGAGACCTTGGTAATCCTGTGGTGAAATCCATATTGATCATCTCCCACTTCCATTTTGAAAGTTCTATATTCTAAGCCATACCACCAGGCCTTTGATTCTCTACCTTAACTTGTTGGCAATTCAAACACTTAGCAACAAACTCCGCAATGCCCTTTTTCGTACTACTCCACCAATAAACTTCTCTCAAATCATGATACATCTTTGTGGAACCGGATGGATAGAATATCTAGAGCTATGAGTTTCCTCCATGATCCTCTCTTGGAGTTCATCTACCCTTGGTACACATAACCTATCTTGATACCTTAATACACCGTCTCCCCCATGTTCAAAAGCCATTACTTTTTGCTTATGAACATTTGCCTTTAATTCAAGCAAAATAGGATCTTGGTCTTGTTTCTCTTTAACTTCAGACACTAATGATGGTTCAGCCCCATTCATCACTACTACTCCTCTTTTTGTGGAATCCATTAATCAAATAAAACCTTTCTCTAGGAGATCTTTCAACTGCTCCTCTACTAGTGCCATTATATATGGAGAAAAAGATATAGGACGAGTATCGGGAAAGATATCTATACCAAAGTCTATTTCTCTCTTAGGAGGGACTCTGGGTAGATCACAACAGGAAGTGACTTAATAGGAGGTGTCTCAACACTAGAATCATTGACTCGAACTAAGTGATAGATACAACCCTTGGAAACTAACTTTCTCGCCTTAGGTACGAAATGAAATGACCCTTAGGCACTGCTGAACTGCTACTCCACTCTATAACTGGCTCATTAGGAAACTGGAAGTTGACAACTCGAGTTCTACGATCAATGGAGGTATAACAAGCATGAAATCAATCCATACCCAGAATAACATCAAAATCAACCATGTCTAACTCAACTAAATCATCCATGATGCTCCTGTGATTGACGGAAATGGTACAATCACAATAGACTCACTCAGCTAGAATAGACTCCCTAATAGGTGTAGAAACACAAAAGGGCTCACAAAGTTTCATAGGAAGAAAATCAAAATTCATTGCAACATAAGGAGTCACAAAAGATAAACTCGCTCCCTGGTCTAGCAAAGCATAAACATCAAGAGTAAAGACTTTGATCATACCAGTGACAACATCTGAAGAATTCTCTTGCTCTTGATGACTAGTGATAGCATATAGGTGGTTTTCTTTTTTGCCCTGATTCCTATTACCTTGGTGGTTCTTAGGGCACTCTTTCATAAAGTGACCTTCATGACCACACTTGAAACCACTAGTGGAGCCATCATGACACTTACCCAGGTGGTTCCTACCACATTTGGCACATACAGGAGCCTAGTTACCTCCTTGTGCCATACTACCTTGAGACTTTGCAGGTTTAGCTCTGAAGTGCTGTGAATTCTAACTGTTGTACTAACCTTTGTTTCTGAGTGCAGGTACACTAGAAGATGATGGAGTAGGTCTCTTTTGCTTTTGTTGAAAGGAAAAATGGTTCACATTTTACCTTTGCTACCCAGACTCATTCCCTATCTTAGGTTTCTTAATTGTAAACTCTTCACTATCCCTCAGCTTCTCTTCCTCAACCTGCTACACATACACCATCAACCTTGACATATCCATGTCCCCTATTAGCATAGTTGTCTTTCCCTCTTTGCTTGACAGATGGGACAACCCAGCAACAAACTGACTTAGTGTCCGCAACTATCTTCGAAGCATATTGGGAAAGTTGGGTGAACTTCAAACTATACTCATGAATACTTAGTGGATCCTGCTTAAGTGTGAGGAACTCTTGTACCTTAGGTTCTCTCAGTTCTCGGGGAAAGAAACGCCCCAAGAAAGAACACAACCCAACTCAAAACTAGTGCATCCTCATCCCTATTCTTCTTCCACTAGTCAAACCATATCCTATCTTCAGTTGATATGCAACTAGTTCCACTCGATCAATATTGGCAACGCGCATGACTTCAAACACCTTCTGCAGTTCCTCAACAAAATTTTCTGGATCCTCAGAAGTGCTTGAACTAGTGAAGCTTGGAGGAGTCATCCTCAAGAACTCACAGATCCTCGAAGTATCAGCCACTTCCAGTTGAGCCTCTCTTTGTTGCCCAACCTGGTTAGTCACTGCTTTATTTAACATTCAGATTGCTTTTCTGAATTTAGCATTGGTTACTTCCCGTTGGGGTTGCACTTCAGGTGTATTAGGTACCCCTTGCTCCTCAACATTACGCCTAGCAGGACAATCTTTGACATATCTTCGTGGAGACGTGATCTGAAAGACATGCGCAAGCATGAGTTATAAGAAACTTTATAGAGATTTACTCTATCGCACGAAATGAGTGTGAAAGACGTGTGAACATTTGTAAGTGTTGCAGCCTCCTAATTATAGATATGGCATGCTTCATACCGATAACTAGGACTCTACAGACACAGCTTCATAGAATCCCTAGGACTATTGAAACCTGGCTGTGATACCAAGTTTGTCATGCCCCAAGCCTACACCCACCCTAGGTGGGACTGACACTCGAGAACCATTGCTGGCCCCAAGCGAACCCTTGGTCTTACTTACTCAGTGGAAGACTTAACTCAACATAACTATACCTTTAAAAGTAAACAGAAAACTCAAAGATAACTGAGGATGTACTAAAATAACATTTATTGGCTAAAGTGGCAACTCAAGTCTCAACATAATAGAATGAAAATCAAAAGACTAAAAAACTAACATCTGACTGTCTATGAAGCCTCTAACAACTGAGATGGACGTCGGGACAAGACCCGCGACATCCTAATGAACTAAACATAATGAAAGCAATAAAAGGGATCCTCCAGAAGCTAGGAGGCTCACCAACAATGATGTTTGCGTAATCAATGACACAACTTCCAATGCAAGTGTTTATGATTGTGTAATAGTATAATAACCCAACCAAGGGTTGGGGTCGAGTCCCAAGGGTGTGGTTTCGAGAATTAATAGAAAAATAAAATTATGTTCTAACTAGTTGTAGCTAATGACATTAACGATTAAAAACATTGTAAATTAAAAAAGGGGGACACAAAAGTGTCAAATATCGATTTGGGGGTTTTGTCACAAGTATAGCAAAAATAGTAAAAATAACAAAGAAATCTATAAATGAGAGGGATTCTTAGGGTGTGACCACAATATATATTGATTTAAATCGTTGGGTATATGCTTTCGATAGGAAATTTTCAAGATAATAGTGACTAGGCTAAGCTTTAGATGGAAATAAGTTCCCTCACGGGCAACTTACCTCATTTCAAATAGGTTCCTCTCGGACACCCATTTGCCACATGAAGGCCAGCCTACGCCTTACCCTACTCACTCTCTCGAGCTGAGTGTTAGGATATGGGACTAGGGCTCACCCTCTTAGGCTGAACCTCATGTCGACCCACTCCTTAGGCCATCACTCTAGCGGTCTTGGCTTCACGACCTCTCTCTCTCGCAAGCCGAAAACACATGGGTGATTTTGTATTTTCAACTACAAACCCATTAAATTAAACCACAACCACTAGGTGAAATCACCATTAAAATACATCTAACCTATCAGCAAGCAAAACCCAACAAAAATCTCAACACATATTTGCTAAATCACACCCCAAGAATGGGGGTTTTTAGCCACACATCAAGAAATAGAAATTTATACCTTCAATGATGTGGAAATCAAATGGCTATGGAAATTTAAGTCACAATTAAGCAAAGAGTGTAGATTCCACAAGACCCGCTTCCAAATTGAAAGAGATGAAACTCTCTTTTTCTTCAAGTTTCAAAACCCTCTCCCACTTGGAGAATATTTCCAAAACTTTCTCTCTACTTTATAATCTAAAAACTAGGTGAAAAATGATGTAGCAACCTCCAGAATTAAAAACTGAACTAGTATTTATAGTATTTAGAAAATGTGCTCTGAAGGTTCTTTCGGCGACATTAGTGAGAATTGCCGATGCATTCGGCGATCCACCCTTTGGTCTACTTTGTCGCCTTTCGTCAGTTTGCTTCAACATCTTTGTGTCCTGGGTAATTGGGCGATGTAGCACTGCTTCTTTTCATCGCTGATTTTCTCCTTTTCTTCAGGGCTCAACACACTGGAACAAAAGGCAAATTATGCGATCTATTGGCGGTCTGCCGAATGTGTTTGGCGATTTGCAGATCTTTGTTTCTTCGTTCTTTCAGATTATTTTTGCTTCCTTTTGCCAAGTAGTGTCTATGCTCTGCCTCAAACTTCAAATACTTGAAACTTAATGGTTTTCATCAGATATCAGGATAAAACATGCATTTGAGGACACTAATTTCATCAAAATATAGCCCTAAATGAGTCCAATTTGTGGACTAATCAACAACCCCTACTTAAATTGTTGCTTGTCCTCAAGCAATCTCAAGTTCAACTATTCAAAAAGGGTGTCTCAAATAGTGCTACACAACGCTCAATCATGAATGGACACAACAAGATTCAATTTACCTATGCAAGGATCAAATGTGCACTTAAAGATTTAAGTTGTGACTCATCAATATCTAAGAGTCTTATGCTCACATTACTTTCATCAAATACAAGTTCAAGCTCAACTATAGTGTTCAGACACCCTCATAGAAAGAATGATTCCATATTCACACAATGGTTTGCAGTTAAAAATTTCAGAATCAGATGAAACGCTCACTCTCACAAGGAAGGACACAATGCATGCTTTCACCCATAGGTTTACCCGTATTTTCCGTCAACATTTGTTTTAGCTCATTCAAGATCAAAAAGGTCTTTTTGAGGCTTGTAATGGGGCTGAGTGCAGATGTATGGTTATTTAGGCTCAGTGACTTTCATCCTAACGAACTGTGGTGCTCACAACACTTTCTTTCCTTTTTCTTCATCATTCTCTCTAGTGCTCATAAGTCATCCAATTATTAATTTTCCATGGGTTGTTTGGGAACCCCATTTCTTTTGTACTTTTATTCCATAACTTTTTTTTTTTTTATATATGGTGGGGTTCCATTTTTCTTAAATGCATGGGTGAGAAGAGATTTTCCTTGCACTTCTTGACTTCCCTTTCTCTTTTCACCACACCCTAAACTTAGGATTTTGGCCTAAGTTGGCTATTTAACTAACCACAATTCAAGAGGAGTATAGGTAGTGGATAAAGAAAGGTCTAGTTTTCATCAAGTTTCTTCCAAAGAAAGGTAAAGCTCAAAGGGTGTTCAAAAGAGAATCACACGCTCACAGGGTAGGTCACAAAAGAGGTATATATCAAATTGGCTCACACTCTTAGAAGATGCCTAAGCATATATCAAGAGATTGCATCACTTATTTGACCTAACCAACGGGGAAAATTCTAGGATATATCATGCATGGCTCAAAGTAAGTTCATCACACAAGGCATCGACACTAAAGTCAAACAAGACTCCACACTGTCACTAGTGTGCAACGGTCATTACTAGAGACTCGATTTGATAAATGGCTAATCACAACGAGATGCAAATAGATCACATATTGTCTAGGTAACTTCATTTTGCCTCGTCGTAGCCACGCATTCATGTTCGTTCAATTGAGAGCACTATTCAAGTCATCGATATTGATTTGAGTCGAGACTTAAATTTTGCAAAGAACAACCACATTCAAGAGCATATAAAGGGTGGCAAAAATGTGCAAAAAATTCAAAAATTTTTCGAAAGGATCAAAATCGTTTTTGTTTTTGCCATTTAAAACAAAAGGAGCCATGAACTCAATCATCTATAGAAACAGATAAAACACAATTTTAAAGTAGAATAACCTAAATATATACATAGAACATAACTATCAATATAAAAGGCGTGGGCCTCAACCCACCACAATAAAAAATGTTTGTCCTCAAATGCAAATGAAAGTGTCTAAAAGTAAAAGTAAATAAGATAGAGAGAGAGAGGTAAAAAGAAGCCTTGTCTATGCAGTCTCTCTATCTGTATCAGTGCCTAGTGCATCTATCTAGTCATGGGTCTCAGCACCCGGAGTAGCCTCAGACAAACTAATAACGCCTGATCCACTAGGAGCTGCTGTCGACATCTCAGCCCGCACTGTCTGAGTTGCTGACTCCACAACCATTTCCACAAGATTCGGCAAGTCCCTGAAAATGCTGCCCTATTGGCTCTCGGTCACTACCTCATCGGGAACTGCTGTCCGCTCCTCGTTGGTCTCTGTCTCTGACTCTACATACCCTGCGTCATCCCTCTGCATATCTCTGGTGGTAGCCGAAGAAATCTCCGAGGTCTCAGGAGCATCCTTGTCATCTGCTCCCTCTATCAGTGTGGTGAAGTCGGTAGCCTTCAAATAGGCTACATCCTTCTTCAATTCTACTATTTCGGCTTTTAATGCTGAAACCTCGGGTGTTTCCCCGTGTCTGCTCTCACAAGCAGTGACTCTGGCTGTCAGATCATCAACAGTGGTCTTGAGGGGGGTTAGTGCAGTCAAGATGGCGCTATCAATCATCCTTGGGAATGGATCTCTCCAATCGCGTCGCCCTCACATCTGCTGAATAGGCCAGTTGTCCCATCTTTAGGATCATGGCATGAGTGATCCTGGTAGGCTGGGAGGAAGATGAGGTACCTAGATTCTGTGAAGAAGAAGATGGAGTGGGTATACCTAAAGGCTAGGAAGCCAAAGTAGACGAAGGTGCCTCTGCTGGTAATGAGTCAACATTGATCTTTGAAGAAGTATCTGCTGGAGCTTCCTTTCTCATGTCAACCTCCTCTTGTGTGAACTCGACCTCTATACACTGAATATTAATGGAGGAAGATGGGGTGACCTCTATATTGCTAGGAGGATCCCGGGTTACTCCGGTGCACCAGTATTACTCGGTGATCAAAACGGGAAAAGGCAGAGACATCTGCGTCTGTTTGGCTCTCATAGCCATCTCCTATGAAATTAGTAGTCCCAAGTCAATCTGCCTTCTAGCCATGATAAACCTAAGGCAAGCCGCCTTAGGATGACGTAGAATGGATTTGTTCTCGGATGGCATGATAGTGTTGCTGATGAAACTAAACTAGTACCGGGAGGCAATGTTCATTTCCCTCTTCTCAATCGGAGCTCCTGCATCCATCCACCTCGGGGTGGTGTTAGAGATCATCGTAGCTAGTCAACCATTCAAATTATCCAGGGATGGAACAATAGGCAAACCTTGGTAGGGTAGTACTGAGTGCAACGGTCGACCCAATGCATCGTTAATATGATCGTTGTGACACTCCACTTCTTTGCCTCTAACCATAACCAACTTCACTAGTTGAAACTCACTAGCCTTCTTCTTATTCTTTGGGACCAACTCCCCATAGGCTAGGTAGAATTCCCGAACCCAGGAAGTAATGTAATGGCCCCGTGGCCTATTGAATTGCTCCAGCTTATGATATCTTAGTGTGTCAAGCACCTTAGCGTGCTTACCTTCCAAACCCTCCACATATAGTAAATTTTCTTCTAGAATGGTTCGTAAACCATCACCTTTTAGCTTGTTCAGCAATCTAGGTGGAGGTGGAGCTACGGGGAATGTAGGGGCCACTGGAGGTGGTGCTAGAGTTGGCAATGATTGCAGATAGACTTGCCGATCGAGTCAGCGAGTCACCAAACCAATTCAACTAACTAAATAGGATTTGCCGATGGGTTGGTTAAACAATTAAACAAAGTTGGTGATAAGAGAGTCCTTTCGGTGAATCGCTGACTACTTTCGGCGAGCAAGGGTTTGTCCGCCGAAAGTTATAGTGCATAAGGGTCTCAGGGGTAGCATACAGAGGGCGATTATAAGTAGTTTCGGCGAGTTGCCGAATCCATTCGGCGACCTATGACTTCTCGCTGAAAGTTACAGTCTCATCCATTATGACCGGATACTAAGGGCGAGATAGAGACATCGGGCGAACCGCAGAATAGTTCGGCGAGATCGACCCAGCTCGCCAAATGGTTCAATGTACCCATTTTCAATCCATTTTTTCGAATTCAATCTTACAAACATCAAAAGCAAAATCATAGCAGGCACTAACGAAATTAGAGCAAGACCCATCCTACCCATCACCCCGAAACACTCGGATTTCTACCAGACTTGATGCATTTGGCCATTTGACGATGTTTACTCTTAAGAGCGGTGTCACCCTCTCTATCATTGAGAAAGTTTATGATATTTAGCACAAACATGGGCAACTCGTAGTTCATCCAAACAATCAAAACAATATGCAAGCACAACCCAACAAGATTACATTCAATTACTATCACAACAAATACGGGCATCGGACGATCAAAACATTATAGGCATGATTTTTAAATTGAAATAGACATTCTAATCCTAGCAGAGAGGCCCAACACACATCACTAAGAGACAATTACTACAAATGAGTTCAAAACTTTTGAATGTAAATATTGGAAAAGGAAACCAACCTTCAATGTCGATTAAATACGATTTGAAAAGCTAGGCGGCAAAGTGTTCCAATTCCGAGCACAAACCCAAACTAAAATGCTGGAGTAATGTTAAATTGAAGAAAATACTACCTTAGTGAGAGTTTAGGAGATTTGTGAGCGAGGGAAAGTGAAGAAGTCAAAGTTTTGAATCTTTTAGCCTTTATAAACCATTCAGTACGCGCTCGTTGGGCAACGTTCGTTGCAATCGCTGATAAACTCAATGAATCTCCGAGTTGTCCCTTGTCCCGTCGATTGTTACAGACTTGTCAATTTCATGGGATCAAGATGGTGGTCTAAGTCGAGATCGCTGACCAGGTCGGTGATGCGCTGAACTGTTTCTCAAGGTCACCAAGTTTTGCAGGCTCTAATTTAAACCTGAGTTGAGCCAAACGGCGGATCAATTTGGGCATGCCGACCTGTTCGGTGGTCCACCGACTGATTATTTGCTCGCCATTCTATATTTTTCACCACTTTCCTCATTCAAACCTGTGTCACGAACGCACTATTATTTATTAAAGCAAATTTAAGCAATTAAAACCTTGGGTTGCCTCCAAGAAGTGCCTTATTTAACGTCGTGGATCGACTCGAGTCTTTACTCACTCCCCGTTGGTTGGGTTGGCCCTAATGTTACTAGGTAACCCCAATAATTCATTTGAGTGAAGAGGAGGCACCGCATAATTCAGGAGTGTCCTGATCAACTAGATCGATCTAGAATGAGAAACAACCATTTGATTCAACACTTCAATACTCTCCTTCATCTCTTCCAACATTTGATCTTGATCGGTGATGTTTTTGAGAATGATTTGGAGTGTGTCCTCGACACGGTTGTTCTCACTGCCTCTAGACTGTTTCCTCTCGTGAAGAGTATGTACCTCCCTTGACTCTTGCACTGGTTTTCCACCTCTACTATTTTGGTGGCCAACTCGTGCTGCTGAGTTACCAGTGCGGGTAATATGAAGTCCCTCTCGACTTCTTGCTTTATCTCAGCCGAGTTGCCACTACTTCCCTTAACCATGCTCAGGGATCCTACCTACACCAACAAATTTAAAGAAAAACAAAATTGAAAATAAGGTTAGTAAACTACGATTATTTAAAGTAGAATTTGACTTAAACCAAAAATTTTCCCGCAACACCACTTCCCGGCAGCAGCGCCATTTTGATGCTTGCGTAATCAATGACACAACATCCAATGCAAGTGTCTACGATCATGCAATATTATAATAACCCAACCAAGGGTTAGGGTCGAGTCCCAAGGGAGTGGTTTCGAGAATTAATAGAAAAAAAAAATTAAGTTCTAACTAGTCGTAGCTAAAGATATTAATGATTAAAAATATTGTAAAATAAAAAGGGGGGAACACAAAAGTGTCAGATATCGATTTGGGGGTTTTGTCAAAAGTATAGCAAAAACATTAAAAATAACAAAGAAATCTTTAAATGTGGGGATTCTTAGGGTGTGACCGCAAAATATATTGATTTAAATCATTGGGTACATGCTTTTGATAGGAAATTTGCAAGATAATAGTGACTAGGCTAAGCTTTAGATGGAACTAAGTTCCCTCTCGAGCAACTTACCCCGTTTCGAATAGGTTCCTCTCGGACACCCATTTTCCGCATGAAGGCTAGCCTATGCCTTACCCCACTCACTCTCTCGAGCTGAGTGTTAGGATATGGGACTAAGCTCACCCTCTTGGGCTGAGCCTCATGTCAACCCACTCTGTAGGCCATTAGTCTAGCTGTCTTGGTTTCATGACCTCTCTCTCTCGCAAGCCGAAAACACATTGGTGGTTTTGTAGTTACAACTACAAACCCATTAAATTAAACCATAACCACTAGGTGAAATAACCATTAAAATACATCTAACCTATCAGCAAGCAAAACCCAACAATAATATCAACACATATTTGGTAAATCACACCCCAAGAATGGAGGGTTTTAGCCACACATCAAGAAACATAAATTTATACCTTCAATGATGTTGAAATCAAATGGGTATGAAAATTTAAGTCTCAATTTAAGCAAAGAGTGAATAATCCACTTGACTCACTTCCAAATTAAAAGAGATGAAACTCTCTTCTTCTTCAAGTTTCAAAACCCTCTCCCACTTGGAGAATATTTCCAAAACTTTCTCTCTACTTTACAATCTAAAAACTATGCAAAAAATGATGTAGCAACCTCTAGGAATAAAAACTGAACTAGTATTTATAGTTTTTAGAAAATGTGCTTCGAAGGTTCTTTCGGCGACGTTAGTGAGAATCGCCGATGCATTCGGCAATCCACCCTTTGGTCTACTTCATCACTTTTCGTCAGTTGCCTTCAGCATCTTTGTGTCCTGGGTAATTCGGCGATGTAGCACTACTTCGTGGAGTCATTCGGGTATACGCCGACTGCTCCTTTTCATCACCGATTTTCTCCTTTTCTCCAGGGCTCAGTACACTGGAACAAAAGGCAAATTATGCGATCTGTTGGCGATATGCCGAATGTATTTGGCAATTCGTAAACCTTTGTTTCTTCGTTCTTTCAGCTTCTTTTTGCTTCCTTTTGCCAAGTAGTGTCTATGCTCTGCCTCAAACTTGAAATACTTGAAACTTAAAGGTTTTCATCAGATATCTTGATAAAACATGCATTTGAGGACACTAATTTCATCAAAATATAGCCCAAAATGAGTCCAATTTGTGGACTCATCAACAACCCCAACTTAAACCGTTGTTTGTCCTCAAGTAATCTCAAGTTCAACTATTCAAAAAGGGTGTCTCAAACAGTGCTACACAATGCTCAATCATGAATGGACACAACAAGATTCAATTTACTTACGCAAGGATCAAATGTGCACTTAAAGATTCAAGTTGTGACTCACCAATATCTAAGAGTCTCATTCTTACATTACTTGCATCAAATGCAAGTTCAAGCTCAATTATAGTGTTCAGACACACTCATAGAAAGAATGATTCCATATTCACAGAATGGTTTGCAGTTAAAAATTTCAGAATCAGATGCAACACTCACTCTCACAAGGAAGGACACAATGCATGCTTTCACCCATTGGTTTGCTCGTATTTTCTGTCAACATTTGTTTCAGCTCATTCAAGATAAAAAAGGTCTTTTTGAGGCTTGTAATGGGGATGAGTGCAGATGTATGGTCATTTAGGCTCAGTGACTTTCATCCTTACGAACTGTGGTGCTCACAACACTTTCTTTCCTTTTTCTTCATCATTCTCTCTAGTGCTCTAAGTCATCCAATTATTAATTTTCCATGGGTTGTTTGGGAACCCCATTTCTTTTGTACCTTTATTCCATAACTTTTTTTTTTATATATATGGGGGGTTCCATTTTTCTTAAATCCATGGGTGAGAAGAGACTTTCCTTGCACTTCTTGACTTCCCTTTTTCTTTTCACCACACCCCTAACTTAGGCTTTTGGCCTAAGTTGGCTATTTAACTAACCACAATTGAAGAGTAGTATAGGTAGTGGATAAAGAAAGGTCTAGTTTTCATCAAGTTTCTTCCAAAGAAAGGTAAAGCTCAAAGGGTGTTCAAAAGAGAATTACACGCTCACAGGGTAGGTCATAAAAGAGGTATATATCAAATTGGCTCACACTCTTAGAAGTTGCCTAAGCTCATATCAAGAGATAGCATCACTTAGTTGACCAAACCAACGGGAAAAATTCTAGTATCTATCATGCATGGTTCAAAGTAAGTTCATCACACAAGGCATCGATACTAAAGTCAAACAGGACTCCACACTGTCACTAGTGTGCAACGGTCATTACAAAAGACTCGATTTGATAAATGGCTAATCACAATGAGATGCAAAGAGTTCAAATATTGTCTACGTAACTTCATTTGGCCTCGTCGTAGCCACGTATTCATGTTCATTCAATTGAGAGCACTATTCAAGTCATCGATATTGATCGAAATCGAGACTTAAATTTTGCAAAGAACAACCACATTCAAGAGCATATAAAGGGTGGTAAAAATGTGCAAAAAATTCAAAATTTTTCGAAAGGATCAAAATCGTTTTTGTTTTTGCCATTTAAAACAAAAGGAGCTGTAAACTCAATCATCTATAGAAACAGATAAAATACAATTTTAAAGTAGAACAACCTAAATATATACATAGAACATAACTATCGACATAAAATGCGTGGGCCTCACCCCACCACAATAAAAGCGTTTGTCCTCAAATAAAAATAAAAGTGTCTAAAAGTAAAAGTAAATAAGACAGAGAGAGAGAGGTAAATAGAAGCCCTATCTATGCAGTCTCTCTCTTTGTATCATTGCCTGGTGCATCTATCTAGTCATGGGTCTCAGCACCCGGAGTAGCCTCAGACGAACTAGTAACTCTTGATCCACTAGGAGCTGTGGTGGACATCTCAGCCCGCACTGTTTGAGTTGCTGACTGCACAACCATTTCCACAAGATTCGGCAAGTCCCTGAAAATGTTGTCTTATTGGGTCTCGCTCACTACCTCATCGGGCACTGCTGTCTGCTCCTCGTTGGTCTCTGTCTCTGAATCTACATACCCTGCATCATCCCTCTGCACATCTCCAGTAGTAGCCGGAGGAATCCCCGAGGTCTCAGGATCATCCTTGTCATCTGCTCCCTCTATCAGTGTGGTGAAGTCGGTAGCCTTCAAATAGGCTACGTCCTTCTTGAATTCTGCTATTTCATCTTTTAATGCTGAAACCTCGTGTGTTTCCCTGTGTCTGCTCTCACAAGCAGTGACTCTGGCAGTTAGACCATCAACAGTGGTCTTGAGGGGGGTTAGTGCAGTTAAGATGGCGCTATCAATCATCCTTTGGAATGGATCTCTCCAATCGCGTCGCCCTCACATCTGCTGAATAGGCCAGCTACCCCATCTTTAGGATCATGGCATGAGTGATCTTGGTAGGCTGGGAGGAAGATGAGGTACCTAGAGTTTGTGAAGAAGAAGAAGGAGTGGGTATACCTGAAGGCTAAGAAGCCAGAGTAGACGAAGGTGCCTCTGCTGGTAATGAGTCAACATCGATCTCTGAAGATGTATCTACTGGAGCTGCCTTTCTCCTATCAACCTCCTCTCGCGTGAACTTGATCTCTATACACCGAATATTAGTGGAGAAAGAAGGGGTGACCTCTATATCGCTAGAAGGATCCCGGGTTACTCCGGTACGCTGGTATTACTCGTTGATCAAAACAGGAAAAGGCAGAGACATCTGCGTCTGTTTGGCACTCATAGCCATCTCCTATGAAATTAGTAGTCCCAAGTCAATCCGCCTCCTAGTCATGATAGACCCAAGGCAAGCCGCCTTAGGATGACATAGAATGGATTTGTTCTGGGATGGCATGATAGTGCTGCTGATGAAACCAAACCAGTACCGGGAGGCAATGTTCATGTCCGTCTTCTCAATCGGAGGTCCTGCATCCATCCACCTCGGGGTGGTGTTAGAGATTATCGGAGCTAGCCAACCCTTCAAATTATCCAAGTATGGAACAATAGGCAAACCTTGGTAGGGTAGTACTGAGTGCTAGCCTTCTTCTTATTCTTTGGGACCAACTCCCCATAGGCTAGGTAGAATTCCCGAACCCAGGAAGTAATGTAATGGCCCCATTGCCTAGTGAACTGCTCCAGCTCATGATATCTGAGTGTGTCAAGCATCTTAGCGTGCTTACCTTCCAAGCCCTCCACATATAGTAGCTTTTCTTCTAGAATGGTTCGTAAACCATCACCTTTTAACCTGTTCAGCAATCTGGGTGGAGGTGGAGCTACGGGGCATGTAGGGGCCACTGGAGGTGGTGCTAGAGTTGGCACTGATTCAGTAGTCGGGGTAGTGTCAGCTGAAGGGGTTCCGGTAGATGTGGGCTGAGCTCTAGCCCTGAGTTCATCCATTCGATTCATCAAAGGTTGATTATCCTCTGGCTCAGAAAATGCAGGTTGAACATTTGCACCCTTCCTAGCTACATGCTTTTTTCGTTTTCCTTTATCACCTGGTTGGAGGTTATCCCTTTTTCTCTTTGGAGGGTTTGATCCTCCTTCATTGATCGTAATGCCTTTAGCCTTTTTCTGTAGTTGCTCGATTAAATTGGTGCGTACCATATTTGTAAAAGATCGAGAAAGGATAAGAAAACAACTTAACTTCAGGCACAGTTACCCTTCTTGCAGATAGACTTGCCGATCAAGTTAGCGAGTCGCCGAACCAATTCGGTGAACTAAATTGAATTTACCGATGGGTTGGATTAACAATTAAAGCAAGTCAGCGATAAGAGAGTCCTTTCGGTGAATCGCTGACTACTTTTGGCGAGCAAGGGTTTGTCCACCGAAAGTTATAGTGCATAAGGGTCTCAGGGGTAGCATACAGAGGGCGATCATAAGTAGTTTCGGTGAGTCGCCGAATCCGTTCGGTGACCTATGACTTCTCGCTGAAAGTTACAGTCTCATCCAATATGACCGAATACTAAGGGCGAGATAGAGACATCGGGCGAACCGCAGAACAATTCGGCGAGCTCGACCCAGCTCGCCAAATGGTTCAACGTGCCCATTTTCAATCCATCTTTTCGAGTTCAATCTTGCAAACATTGAAAGCAAAATCATAGCAGGCACTAATGAAATTAGAGCAAGACCCATCCTACCCATCACCCCGAAACACTCGAATTTCTACTAGACTTGACGCATTTGGCCATTTGACGATGTTTACTCTTAAGAGCGGTGTCACCCTCTCTATCATTGAGCAAGTTTTTGATATTTAGCACAAACGTGGGCTACTCATAGTTCATCCAAACAATCAAAACAATATGCAAGCACAACCCAACAAGATTACATTCAATTACCATCACAATAAATACGGGCATCTGACGATCAAAACATTATAGACATGATTTTCAAATTGAAATAGACATTCTAATCCTAGAAGAGAAGCCCAACACACATCACTAAGAGACAATTACAGCAAATCAGTTCAAAACTTTTGAATGTAAATATTGGAAAAGGAAACCAACCTTCAATGTCGATTAAATACGATTTGAAAAGCTAGGCGGCAAAGTGTTCCAATTCCGAGCACAAACCCAAACTAAAATGCTGGAGTAATGTTAAATTGAAGAAAATACTACCTTAGTGAGAGTTTAGGAGATTTGTGAGCGAGGGAAAGTGAAGAAGTCAAAGTTTTGAATCTTTTGGCCTTTATAAACCGTTCAGTTCGCGCTCGTTCGGTGACGTTCGTTGCAATCGCCGATAAACTCGATAAATCTCCGAGTTGTCCCTTATCTCGTCGATTGTTACAGACTTGTCAATTTCATGGGATCAAGATGGCGGTCTAAGTCGAGATCGCTGACCAGGTCGGTGATGCGCTGAACTGTTTTCATGGTCACCGAGTTTTACAGGCTCTAATTTAAACCTGAGTTAAGCTAAACGGCGGATCAGTTTGGGCATGCAGACCTGTTCGGTGGTCCACCGACTGATTATTTGCTCGCCATTTTATATTTTCACCACTTTCCTCATTCAAACCTACGTCACTAACGCACTATTATTTACTAAAGCAAATTTAAGCAATTAAAACCTTGGGTTGCCTCCAAGAAGTGCCTTATTTAACGTCATGGATCGACTCGAGTCTTTACTCACTCCCCGTTGGTTGGGTTGGCCCTAGTGTTACTAGGTAACCCCAATAGTTCATTTGAGTGAAGGGGAGGCACCGCATAATTCAGGAGTGTCCTGATCAACTGGATCGATCTAGAATGAGAGCCAACCATTTGATTCAACACTTCAATACTCTTCTTCATCTCTTCCAACATTTGATCTTGATCGGTGATGTTTTGGAGATTGATTTGGAGTGTGTCCTTGACGCGGTTGTTCTCACTGCCTCTAGATTGTTTCCTCTTGTGAAGAGGTATGTACCTCCCTTGACTCTTGCACTGGTTTTCCACCTCTACTATTTTGGTGGCCAACTCGTGTTGCTGAGTTACCAATGCGGGTAATATGAAGTCCCTCTCGACTTCTTGCTTCATCTCAGCCGAGTTGCCACTACTTCCCTCAGCCATGCTCAGGGATCCTACCTACACCAACAAATTTAAAGAAAAACAAAACTAAAAATAAGGTTAGTAAACTATGATTATTTAAAGCAGAATTTGACTTAAACCAAAAATTTTCCCGCAACACCACTTCCCGGCAGCGGTGCCATTTTGATGCTTGCGTAATCAATGACACAACTTCCAATGCAAGTGTCTATGATCGTGCAATATTAGAATAACCTAACCAAGGGTTGGGGTCGAGTCCCAATGGAGTGGTTTCGAGAATTAATAGAAAAATAAAATTAAGTTCTAACTAGTCGTAGCTAAAGATATTAATGATTAAAAATATTGTAAATTAAAAAGGGGGGGACACAAAAGTGTCAAATATCGATTTGGGGGTTTTGTCACAAGTATAGCAAATACAGTAAAAATAACAAAGAAATCTTTAAATGTGGGGATTCTTAGGGTGTGACCGCAAAATATATTGATTTAAATCATTGGGTACATGCTTTCGATAGGAAATTTGTAAGATAATAGTGACTAGGCAAAGCTTTAGATGGAACTAAGTTCCCTCTCGAGCAACTTACCCCGTTTTGAATAGGTTCCTCTCGGACACCCATTTGCCGCATGAAGGCTAGCCTACGCCTTACCCCACTCACTCTCTCGAGCTGAGTGTTAGGATATGGGACTAAGGCTCACCCTCTTGGGCTGACCCTCATGTCGACCCACTCCTTAGGCTATCAGTCTAGCGGTCTTGGTTTCACGACCTCTCTCTCTCGCAAGCCGAAAACATATGGGTGGTTTTGTAGTTACAACTACAAACCCATTAAATTAAACCATAACCACTAGGTGAAATAACCATTAAAATACATCTAACCTATCAGCAAGCAAAACCCAACAATAATCTCAACACATATTGGCTAAATCACACCCCAAGAATGGAGGGTTTTAGCCACACATCAAGAAACATAAATTTATACCTTCAATGATGTTGAAATCAAATGGGTATGAAAATTTAAGTCTAAATTTAAGCAAAGAGTGAAGAATCTACTAGACTCGCTTCCAAATTGAAAGAGATGAAACTCTCTTCTTCTTCAAGTTTCACAACCCTCTCCCACTTGGAGAATATTTCCAAAACTTTCTCTCTACTTCACTATCTAAAAACTAGGTGAAAAATGATGTAGCAGCCTCCAGGAATAAAAACTGAACTAGTATTTATAGTTTTTAGAAAATGTACTCTGAAGGTTTTTTCGTTGACGTTAGTGAGAATCGCCGATGCATTCGGCGATCCACCCTTTGGTCTACTTCGTCGCCTTTCGTCAGTTGCCTTCAGCATCTTTGTGTCCTGGGTTATTGGGCGATGTAGCACTACTTCATGGAGTCATTCGGGTATACGCTGACTGCTCCTTTTCATCTCTGATTTTCTCCTTTTCTTCAGGGCTCAGTACACTGGAACAAAATGCGAATCATGTGATCTATTGGCGATCCGCTGAATGTGTTCGGTGATTCGCAAACCTTCGTTTCTTCATTCTTTCAGCTTCTTTTTGCTTTTTTTTGCCTAGTCGTGTCCATGCTCTGCCTTAAACTTCAAATACCTGAAACTTAAAGGTATTCATCAGATATCGGGATAATACATGCATTTAAGGACACTAATTTCATCAAAATATAGCCCTAAATGAATCCAATTTGTGGACTCATCAAATAACTCGGAAGCTCAACTAGAATCAATGATGCGTTGGATGCTGATCTCGGTTACTTGTATCTGGATCATAAAGATATGCAGACCAAATTGCATTAGTACATTGAATGTATGAGCATGCGAGGGGAAAACTAAACATGACATAAGATTCAAAGGAATCTAGAAAGAACACTTACCTTAGCTTTAGTCAACTCATGGATACTCAACTCAAATTCAAAGTAAAACAACAATAAAGGTGCAGTTTATACAAAGCATTCAAAATGGTAGGTGACAACTCAATGTGTTAAAGAAATACAATAACAACTTAGTTTACATATAAAGTAATATATTACTCTGGGAGTTTCTCTAATCGACAACTATCACTATGATCTAATGTGATGATACAACGTCTTGCCCACGCTGCCAGAACCGTCCTATAACTTACCGTGATATAGAACGCCTCAACTAAGTGGATCCACTAGTCTATGCTAAAAAGCATTAAGGAATCATCTAAAAAGTGTGACCCTTTCTACCCATGATGGCTACATGGTTTATGGAGACTTGAGTTATTATGAACATTTCCCATTATCAGTGCTCAATACTACTCCCAAAATATACTCATCTCATATGTCTTAAAAACAAAAACTCTTTCTGTTGTTTGAGATAATTACTCAAAAACTAGCTCAAAGGCTCTCTTGGAAATTGGTGTTTCCTCTCTTGTTTAAATGTGAAAACATTTTAACTCTTGAGAATACTTAGTTCCCGTATAATCTTTTGACGAAATGAACTTAACCCTTATTCTTTACTCAACTCAAAACTCAAGCTTTAAAACAAAGTTAAAATGTTTGTAAAAGACTTTTGGAAGACTCTATGAACTTCTCTTGACTTGACTCTTAACTTTCCTTGAATTGAAGTATGGATTCAAAGCTCATGATCTCATGTTTATGGATGATTTCATGACGTTTAGACATACCTTAGAGTGTAGAAATCAACTAGAAAACTTAGGTATGGTGCTAGGGAACTCAAACTGAAAGAAGTGGAAAAAGTAGAAGACTTGGCGTCCATAGAGCTCTGAGTGGCGCGGTGCCCCAGCTCCCTCCCTAGGTGTTTGACGATTTTTATTACTCTTTTTTCAATGCTAAACCCTCTATATTCAATTATTTCTTTTCCCAAACACTTACATTCGACTACATAACCAAAATATGTAAGAATCTACTAAAAAAAAAAACCTAATTTCATGAATCAAACTCCCTCAACAACTTCAACAAACAAGAACCCACAAGAAACTTAAAATAATTTCCATCAAGAACTCAAAATCATTTCTTTCAAGAACACAATTACGCTGAATTGAATCATGGTTGGCGCGTGGGTGAACTAACCCAATACTATGTGATCTCACATACCTCGTAGGGATCACCCCTTGATGAAATCCACAAGCAATTCTACAAGACTTGGTGATTCCTTGCTTCTTCTTCTCTTTTCTCCTCTTCTTTTCACTTCTCTCAAAACCCTAACTCAATTTAAATAGTGTAAATTGAATCCCATCAGTAGAGACCCCAACTTAATTACCAAAAATGAATTTAATTAATTAGGTAGTGAAAAGACCACAATACCCCTCTAAAATCCGGTTTTGACTTTCCTTATCTAGATAGCCCAACTTCAAATGGGCATATCTCCCTCATACGAACTCAAAATCGTGCAAAGTCAGTGGAGTTGGAAAGATAATTAAAAGATATTTCCTACGGTATCTTGTAAGACACCTAACTCATCCTGAGCTAGGAGTTATGGTCGTTTGAAGTTTACGCAAAACTCATACTTAGCTTAACTTTGTCAAACTTTCCAAATTTGATTATTTCCAAAAATGGTTTCTTTCTAATTCTAGTTCTTTCAGATAGCAAGGTGTTACATTCAACTACTCAAAATTACCATCCGCCACCTCCTTCTAAGAACAAAGCCTCAAAAAAGAAAATTTTCATCTCCATCAAAACCCCCATAAGTCTAATATAACTTTGCCACCAAGTTTAATGACGAGAAAAACTTGACTTAATATTTTTAGGTATTGCCGCAATGTTGCAAGTATATGTGGTGGCATTTCTGATAATCAAGAAAAGACAATTGTTGAAGGCAAGTCCTTGATTTTGAAGTCATAGTTTCATTTGATAAACCTGTTATGGATTCAATTTTTTATCTTCAAAATTGTTGTGTGTCTAATAAGCGCATCAACTATATTAAAATTCTTATATGTTTAACAAGTGTCAACCTAATATCTGAAATGGAATAAATACCCAAATGGTATTGTTGCTTCGACGAGCCTCAAGACACAAGAGTAAGCTCAGACTATGAATTGGTTCCTAATTCGACTCCAAAATATCTATCCACTAGCAATTCTTCATCGGAATGAAACAAAAATAAAAAAAGAACAAAAAAAGCTTCAAACTTCGACCAAGACAAATTTCAGATAAGAAAAGGTTGATAATGAGAACAAAAAGAGAAAAAGAAAATGAGAAGAGACTGAAAAAAAAGAAATAGTCAACTCATTATCTCAAAGAGAGTGTGAAATACACTTTATATGTAAACTTAGCACTTAAAGGGTTATTTATTCCATATTAGTGTAATTTAGAGGGGTAATAGGATCCCCGCAAAATATAGATCTATAGTTGATACTTGGCTAATAGGTTAGAGGAAAATTTAACTATCTTTTTATTGTATCTAATAATCCTAGATATACTTTTAAAAATTATATTTTAGAACTATATTTCACTTTTTGCTAGCATCTCTGTCAATTTTGTTCGTCTCTCTGCTCTATATCACCACTTCAAAGTAACAAAAGGTGAGACTCTTTAGGAGACCACCAATATATTTATATAAACAAACATCAACAGTCTTTCCTCGTGAACTTATGACTATAGTTGATGGATATTATTTAAATATATAATATTAACGATGATTATCATAAATATTTTAATATTTTATTTTATACATAATATATCTCTTATAAAATATTATTACACAATATTCGAGTAAGACTGTAATAGATGAGTAATTTTATAAAAAATGTATTGCTATAATGAATTTCATTATTATTATTATAGGTAGAATGTTGTTGTAGAGAAGTAAAATATAACATAAAAAATTAGTTCCGGAGAAAATAAAATTGTTTTGGTGAAATGTCATTATAATGAATCACCACTAAAAGAATGTTTGACTGTATAAGATATAATTCATAAAACAAAGAATTAAAATAAAATCAATTTTATAATCAAACAATTAAAATTAGAGTGTCCACAATGTATTTTGTAGTGGGACACTTTTGTCGATTCTGCGGTTTTAGTGCAATTTGGACAGATTTTAGATGGCACATATTAGTGATATAATTGAGCTACTTTATGCCATTGTTGTTATTTGAACTTCCACAATATGCATATAATAAATCTTCATTTTATCAATGAAACAATTATAATAGTTAATTTTTTTTATGAGGCAAGTGGTTGATCTAATTATCCTTCTTTCTTTCCTTCCTCCCTATCATAGAACTACTTCCTCCAATTCAATTATTTTTTTTAGCTTTAAAACTTTATTTCAAAATACTTACTACTTTATGAATTGAAAATTACTACTAACACGGTTTCATAGACTCCCTAAGATACTTGAAATCTATGCTCCAATATTAATTTTGTCATAATCTGTGTTTACACCTTAGACGAGATCAACACTCGAAATCATTACCGACCCAAGCAGACCCTTGACCTGGCATTATACATGACTTAATACTTACTAATGTGGAAGATTTTAAAATGTGAGTATACATTAACTTAGAAAACAAACTCAACAACTTTATTTAAAAATCTAAAATATATATAGTATGCATATGCTTGTAAAATAATGGTGAAAGCTATAACTCAACCGAGTGATCATGAACCCTCTAACATATTGAAGATAGGTTGTTAGAACAAGAATCAAAGCTACCTGAATACTCTACTAACAAAATATACTAACTACTGATATTCAAGATAAATTAGAGCTTTCTAAAAGAAAGGAGGTGTCACCAAAGTTTGATGAAAGTAACCCTAATTAGGTGTCTATTGTCGATCCCAAATTTCTAAATCTGCATCATTAAAGAATGTAGTGTTGAGTGAACGTCAGTACATGAAATGTACGATATGTAAAATATTTGAATAAAATAACTGGCTAAAACTAAACATGCTGAGCTAAATGAAGAATCTAAAGACAGACTGAAATAAAGTCAACTGAATAGTAAAATATGGATGTATGGTTTAACAACTAAACATAGAAACTGAGTATATGCAACAATAGAAAATGATGAAAATAATATTTTTACATTTCTTGAGGAGTTTTTTGATCCGACAACCATTAAATGAGTCTCGTGATGATATAACTTTCTATCCACATCCCTAGAGTCATTATATACTCTTCCAAGATAAAGTATGAACTTTACTGATGACTCAAATCTTTGAGTCTGTACTAGGGGCTTTCTGAGGAGTTGCCAAATCAATGACACGATCCTATCCTATGCTGGCGAAGCAATTTTGAGGTTTAGATTATCTGAACTAATTCTTTAGAAACTCGATATATTTTGTTGAATTGTTTCTTGAAAGAATGAACTTGAAGTTAAATACACTTTCTTGAACTCTTTCACTTGAAGCTAAATATGGTTTTTTGAAATAATTCATATGAAGCTAAATATGCTTTCTTGAACTCTTTCTTAAAATAATGCTTAAAAATATGTAATATACTTTACTTATGTAAATAATGCATATGAAATACTATATATCAAGGTTATCAAAATAACTTTAGCTAGGAAGGGTCCATGTGGTAAAATAAGCATGAACCACAAATTAAAGAACATCAATAATATGAAGTACAATAATTTAAATAATAGGATAAAGAATCAACAATTGAAACTAGAGAAAATTCAAAATCATAGACTTTGGGTAAAAACATAGGATAAAGAATCAACAATTGAAAGTAGAGAAAATTCAAAATCATAGACTTTGGGTAAAAACTCTAACTTTGATCTTACTAACTCAAATTGTAGATCTAGGACTTGTGAAAGAATTGAGTTTCTCATCCTGATAGCCTTACATACATTAATTGCTTCAAATATTCAAGAAGTTATGATCTTGGAACTGGAAGAATCACAAAAAAACCTTTCTTGAACCTTCGAGATGAGTTTCCTTGAAAACTCTAGGTTTTGAGCCTAGATTCTTGCTTAGGATATATAGTATAGGTTAAAGTCACTAGGAAATCATGAGAGTATATTTACCTTGATTTGGAGGAAGTAGTATCTCTTCGATAGTAGTGGATCTTGCTCAACAATCAAGTTTTCAACCCTAGAAATTAATTCATGATTTTCATTAGAGATAGGAGGATGATTTGATGTTAGAACCTAGTAAAATTCATGGATTTATGTTGTAAGATCATGAGAATAACTTACCTAGACCTAGTAGTATTTTTGAGAGATATCGACTATTGGGGTCGATCAAATAATGAAAAGTGACAAAAGAAACTCATAATAGCATTTTCTATAAAAATCTGGAAAACTAATATATCAATGGTATACAATAATATACAGAATGTATACATGGTATATGAGCTGTAAAATTGAAAGATTGTCCTTTATTTGACATGTGCTACCCCTAGACAACTTTTCTACTCACAACCAAGAATTACGTTCTGTTCTTTCAACTTGTGGAACTGACCACAATTTCTTCTTTTGGGCTGTTGATTGCCACAGTTTGACAATGTTTTACTAAAATGCGCATAAATTTTTACTACATACTTGATTTTATTGGTGGATTTGGAAGGAAGACTCAAATAACTATTATTTGATAGGTAATGGGATACATAGATATTCTTAGTTATATACTCATTTAAAGTTGATCATTGCATGGTCTCCAAATATTTGATGGATATGGATGCTTTGAACTCGATTTAGTGCTAGATGTTCTTTATGACCCTAATTGCATCAAATACAATTTCCACCACTAGGACTTGTTATTATCATATGCACAGTTACAAATTACCTGATTCGGGCTTATATGCTTACAATTAATTGTTTGAATCCTAGAGTAGATTTTTTGGGTGTTACAATATCTCCACTTGGGATCATTCATTCTCGAATAAAGGATAAACTGGACTTGAAGAGAAAGGATCTACTCTTACTACCTATCTGACTTCTGAACTTGCCTTCTAACATAGATGGGACTGGTTCATACTAAGAATTTGGAACTCACCACATCATATAAGGAATTAATGTACACATAAGACTACAAGGAAACAAATCATGATACAAAGTTTCAAGGAATTTGTCCCAACCTGATTTCTCAGGTCATGATGGCAACTACTACACCCAACCAGTAGGTAAGACTATCCCTTAGCCCAGAGACATAAGCAATGAACTACCAAGTGGAAGCCAACAATAGGAAGAAAGATCCTAGAATTAAAACGAGAAATAAATAGCAACAAAAACAATACAGGAATCATCCCAAGACTAGACCTCATTTAGTAATTAAACATCTAATCCAAAATTAGGAGTATAAGGCTTTTACAAATACAAAACAAGTACACATCATCTCTGAATACAATATAAAGACTAAGCCTAGACAAAATAGACATAAATCGATAGCTCCAAGCGCTAGGAGTTCACCCTAATCTCCGGAACTCCAAGCTTCTCTACACTACTCCAAATCAACGACGATAACTCCAAAAGCCTGCACCAGATATCAACACTTCAGCTCATTTGCTTAAACTCAAAAATCTCTGATGGGGTTCCAAAAATTTATTTAGAACCCCGTGTGTGCAAATAAAATATGCTACCTGATTGAATTCAGGACTCAATGGAACCATCAAAACTTCCATCCACGACCGTATTGATGAAAAGTGTGTCCCACACCCACGTTCTGTTTAAGCTAAAAACCACAAAAAGGCTCAAAATGAGACCAGAAGCCTAGGAAACCGCACAAAAGGTTGTTCTAGACCAAACTCAACATCCAGAGTTAATGCGCTGACATAATTCTCATCCTAGAATGTTTACAAGAAAAAAAACCAAATTCAACCCTTGACTTAATTAAGATTTAAAGTTAAAATGCCTAACAACACAAAATCACATGAGAAATCTCAATACCGAAATCAACCAAGCTCGAGAGCTCATGGAATTGTCAGAATTGAATTCCAAGGCCATTTTCCTAAACTTTTGACTGAAGTCAATCGTTCCAGTTACAAAGGCTCAAATATACAGAAACTTACACAAATCTAAACGAACGACCCAATGATCGAATAGTCAATGACTTGTGGTTGCTACATGAAAGCTATAAACACTGATAAGATCGAAAAAACAAAGAAAATGACCTGGAGGGTTAATACAACCCACTACTAAAAGGACTTTCGTCGGTGAAAGTAGAAGGATCGACACAATATGAAGGCAGAAAAAGATTAGGATACTAAGTGCACATGCACTGCTAGATCCTTTGATGACCTCTTAGATAAAAAAATGCCATCTCAAAACTTAAGCAAAGAGGAAAATCCTCAAATGCAGTTCAAAACTAAAAAAACTCCTCCAAATCTATATTGGTGTCCAACTCTATCCAACTTAACCGAACTTACCTGAAAGCACCATATTCATCTGAATAGACTAGAACCACACTAAAACCACAAAATAGAGCAACCACAGGACAATTGTCGATAGAACCCAACTCCCAAATAAAAAAACTAACCTTATTGTCCACATCTACTATCTTCTAACCACCAAGAGCGTTCTACTGGTCCTTTGCTATTGTGAACATCTCCAGCACCAATTGAAACCTTCCTAAAAACCCACAAAACATCAACCTTGGGAGAACAATAGGCATCTCCTGAACATCAAGGAATGACAACGACCCAGACAAGGATCTCAGCCAAGGGTAAAACCCCAAAATCCATTTCTAAACTTCAAAACCAACAAACCCATATGAAACACAACCTTCTAAATCTAACCACACTAATCCTAAGGATGATCGTACTATGAACGATAAAGTAAAACTGAGCCCCGCTCTAATGACCTATTCCAACCAGAGGAATTTCTGAAACACTGACACCATAAGCCCACAAACTTCTCTACCACTACAAATCTGAGCAAACCACCCCATCCTAAGGGAAACCAAGTCGACAGGTGGCGTATCAACATAGTCAATTGGCCGGTAGTGGCCCAAGGATACAAACCCCATCACAAACTAGACAAGCTACCAAGAATGACAAAAGAAACCACACATCCTAAACTATAGACAACTTATAAATCTCACGAATTACTTTTACCTTGTCTTGAAGATGAATCTTCCTAGAAAGTTTCCATTTCCCAACAAGGCTAAGGCTTAAAACCACCAATGAACACCACTATTTCGACTCTAAACAATACACTGACCTCAAAGTCTATGATCACAAGAACAACGAACCAGCAAAACATCTAGTTCAGGAACAACAAGAGATCACACCAACAACTTCCAGCTAGCCATAACTAACCTGCAAGACCACAAGAAGTAGATGAATTCAAAAGATCAAACTAGCGAAAACACAACTCTGCATTCTATAAAAGACTAAGGAAAAGGGAGAAAGCAACCAAAAAGGTTTACCACAACTACGAAGGCTAACTACCCAACGCAGAAATTTTGAGAATTAGCAATCTCCCAAATATTACTCAAAAGGGAAGGCTCATAACTAAGCCAACAATGCCCTATAACACAAAAAAACTCAAATAGGGAAAAGTTGTTCTAGTCACCTATTAAACAAGGATTGACATCAAAACAAAGACACACAACAAGGGAGGCAAAACGTGAAACCAACAATCTCAAGGCCACAACCACAATAGGACTATCAAGGAGATGGCATGGAGAGCTACCAATCAACTACTCCTAGTTGAAGCAACACAACCTAGTCGATCTACTACTAAAAGAAATCAACTACACGGGCAAAACACATACACAATCCTCAAATCAAAGTACCAAAACAAGACAACCATAGATAATAAGCCAAATAAACCCGAATGGGCTTGAAAACCTTAAATCACACAAAATAAGAACCACAAGGATAGCCACAAAATCATATCCAAAGAACGGATACATGAAGCCTCATCCTCAAACTGCACTGGGCCTTGAAACAATATCTAACATATTGGCCTATCTCACCACACCCATAATAGCCATTACCGAGAGTAACTGGCTACAAAGACCCAATGGTAGTAACATGAGAACCAACACCCAAAGGTCCAGAATGACAACCATGAAAAGTTTACTCTAAACTCTGCCTATCGCTTGCACCACAACTTACCGTAGAACCCCCTGGAACCTAAGATGCTACCTCCATAGGCCTGATAGGTTGAAGAGAAAGATATCCCTCACTAAATTGATATTTACTTCAAAGTGGAGTTTTGTCCTCATTGTATTGCTGGAAAATCCTTTTACCACCATTATTGTAAGTCTCAAGGCATGCCTGCTCCAGAACCCTCATATGACTTGCAACCTAGGGAAAGGTAGACCTTACCGATACTAAATGCTCCGATGCTAATCCATGTCTTAACTCCTAATCTAAAGGGAACAATGTAGGGTTATGCCCAGTCCACTCTAGAAATCCCAAGACATTGTAAGAAACAAATGACAAGCCCTGATAGGGACCAATCAACTCAACTCTGCTTTAAGGAGTACCCGCTGCACCAAGAACCCCACCTACCTGAGGTGTACCCTTAGAGGAGCTCGGACCTTCTAACACTCAATACCGAGGAGCCAAGGTAGCCAAAGACCCTGCCAAAGCCTGGGCTATGCCTTGACTCTCTGAATTGTAAGGATTGCCTTCGACCTCAACGTCAATGCCTGATTGAGGCCTCCTATCTCGATCATGTGCAAAAACTCTAGTGGGATGTGCTAATGCTCCAAACACGTCCATCAAAGGCTTTGTACTATCCATCAAGGAGAGACTAGATTTGTAACACCCCAGATTCGAGAAGGGCAAGGTAGCATATTTTAGGAGCTGCAGGTGCCATCAGATAGAGGCCACCTATGATCCATGGATAGGACTGCAGGCCGAAGGTTTGGGTCCGTGGATGGGCACCCAAAAAGGGGTTTAGAAAGTTGGAACCATAGCTTGAACCAACAGGCCATTGGTGGGACCATGATCTGTAGTTGAGGGCTCGTGGTCCAACACCCCCCCAAATGTACTTTCTGGCACCAGACGACAGACAAACAAGACACTGTCGGTCAGACTACTGCCCGTTAGTCGTGATCCATGGGTTGTTGCTTGCAGTTAAGTTTTAGGGATAATTGGGTCTTTTTCTAATTATTTTATCCCTATACTACGTCCTTTTATCCTTCACTAAGACCCCTATATAAGTGATTCCAACCCCTAAATTCATTCATTCTCTTCAAATTCACCAAAAAGAAGAATAAGTCTCCTCTCTCAAATAGTTCTCTCTCTAGAAATCTTGAAGAAGAAGGATTTGACCTAGGGTTCCAAATCAAGTCTCCATTCCTCCATTGAAGATAGGCAATTGGTTTTGAGTTATGATAGTTTTCATTTATGAAGTTCCCAAATTCTCCTATTTTATAAGTTAGAAATCCCCAATTGAGTTAGGGCTTTCTTCAATTGTCATGGTTTCTCTTGATTATTATTAATTATGATCTCTTATGCATGAATTGATGAAAAACTATGATCTTATGATGTTTCCCCTTATGAACCTATGTAATCTCCATGTTCTCAAATTATGATCATGTGATGTGGGATTTTGATTATGAAGGAAGAGTTTTATGAAAGCAAACATCTATTGATAGAATTATGTGAAATTATAATGAAATCCATATCTAACCCATGTTGTCTAAATATTGATGATTGAAAGTGAGCTTCGAACCTTGAAAGGTAAATTATGGAATTATGCATGTTCTTATGAAATCTATGCAAATGTTTTAAGGATGCTTTGAGAGTAAAGTATAAATGATGATGTTGTTTTTGTGTTGTTGAATGGATTTTGTCATATATACATGAAAGCATGATTGTGAAAGATTTTCTCACATAATAAGGATTCTAAGGTTGAAAGGTCTTCTCACCTAATTAAATCAAAGATTAAGAGCTATCCTAAAGAAACATAGATTAGATTGGTCTTTGAATGATACCTCTCCATGGATAATGAAGTAGCTTGGATTGGCAAGATTACCTGCCCTTCCATGGATAATAAGAAAAAGTAAGAAATGATTATTATGTGGGATTTATGCTTAGCACCAAGAGGATATTGGGATGAAAGCTCTCTCTTTAGTACAGGCTGTAACGACCCAGGGGTACCCTCTAGACGTAACATGGCGTACTTGACCCTGAAGGGGTCTCATACAAGCCCTTAGCAACATAACATAGGTAATAGAACAAAATACGAAAAGATTTAAAACTTTTACAGTCAAAGTCATTTTTCATAAATGCAAGCGGAAGTCTTTACTAAACCTTTGTCTCAAATTATCTAACATAATACTTGAATAAAACTCTTGAGATGCATCCCATACAAAGTCTAAAACATAAAGAAATGACATAAAGGAACATAATGGGTTTGTCCTTGAAACTATGAGGACTCACCAATTCTTCAACTCTTCTTGGTCCTTGGAAACCTAGCCTTCAAAGCAACTCAATCTCCTCAACCCTACATTTTATTAGAATGTAGGCAATATGCATTAGTACAAAATGTACCAAGTATGAAAGCTAGCACAACATCATAAGAGCATCTCAAATGGTTACTCAACATAGGACATAAGCATAAAAGATAATAAAATATTCATAGCATAATCTCCAACATAAGCATCATATAATCATAATTGACTCATAGTCATCTCTACCATAATAGAACATTTCTCAAGTAACCTCAAAAGCATACAAGTGCAAAGCATGAATAGCATCCCATATTACCACCCAAGCCAAGTATCCCTTTTTGGTCATCTTAATCATAGCCCTATATACATGGTCAACTCTTAAGCTCTTCCTACCATAAAGGAACCATACTCCTAAGTAACCTCAAAGCACACTTGTGCAATGTATGAAAGGCATCCCATATTTCCCTTCACACTAAGAATAATGCTGAAGTCATCATAGTCATATTTACCCTACTTTGGTCTCATTCTTAATTTATTTGATAAGGACAAAGGGAACTATCACATTAGTCAATCATATCATGTTAAGGAAGGCAACTATAGCACAATCCTATCTAAACATATATCATATAAGAGCAAACATCTCATGAGTCAACTTAAGGCAAGCTTGTGCCATGCATGAACAAGACCCCATAATCCTACCCATGCTAAGCTAGACACTTAGGTTCTTCATTCATGTTCATCGTCTCATAACATTATAAAGAGAAGGGTAACCACCTCTTAGTCATGCATGAAGTGGAGAGGTATCTAGACCTACTATCCCAAACTAGTCATGCTCATGTTCATATATGCAAGGGGTAAGTTAGCTCAATGCATAAATGTTTTGTTCATCATGAAGGGCAAGGGAAGTCACCTCAAGGCATGCATATCATGGAATCATAAAATCAAGGGTATTCACCTCTAGTCATACATATCAATGAATCATAGGTATTCACTTCCATGTTCATTATTAGAAAAATATAGCTATTCGCCTCCATATTCATTATTAGAAGAATATAGGTATTCACCTCCATATTCATTTTAAGGTGATATAGGTATTCCCCTTCATATCAACTTTAATGTGTAATGTAGGTATTTTCCTCCACATCACCACATAAGGATCATAAGTAATCGCCTCCATGACTAACATAAAGGCTAATGGGTAATCACCCCTTGCCTTATGAGTCACACATACAGAAGGGTAATCACCTCACACTCCAACATTCTTAATTACTTAGGAGTAAGGGATCTCACCACACATTCCTATTATGTAAAGGTCATTTAGAGTAATCACCACAAGCCTCATAACATTTAATAGTCCTAAGACTTAAATTCATTTTAGGTGAGCAAACCTTTCAACCTAGAAGAGAACCCTTCATGCCATATAATACTCATGCCTAAAACCATATGTAGAATTCTACATTAGATATTGGTATCATCATGGATCAAGTGAGTCTATCACTTTGTGCATCTAAGCCTTTATAATGTAAACTAAGTAGGTATAGGCGTTCTACCATAATTCTATACTTTAATCTTCTAATCTCACATATAGACTTTACTCTCAAAGCCTTAACATTCATAGTTCAATCATATTGGATTTACCTTCAAACCCTAGTGATCAACATTAATTACTACATGCCTTACAGTCAAGGTTTACTTCTTGTAACCTTCATTCATACCTAGATTTCAAGGAATTTTATTCATATTCATCATTACTAGGTGATTCTAGTCATAATTGATCATAAAGGTTCAATTCTAACTTTACAAGTCAAGATCAATCATATACAATAGAGTCTAGCTCAATTCATGATTATATGATCCTAACTTTGATCAGTTACTACACATAACATTGAATTAGGAAGATCACCTAAGAACCTTGAACTTTGCCTCTAATGGCATAAACCCACAAAGATCACATTCATCAATTTAGATTAGGGTTTACCATAGAACTCATATGAAAACATCATAATATCATTAAAAAATTCTAAATCAATTATAATTGGGTGATATCCACTAGATTGGAATCGCACCCAAACCCTACCCATAATGCAAGCACAACCCTAGCTAGAATTGGATTTTTTATTTCACAAGCGGGGAAACTATGAGGGCACTATGGGTGGAAGAACCCGTAGATGAATAAGCTTCACATACCTTGCTTTAAATCCCTAAAGAAATCTTGAATCAATGGAGAAACATTGCCCACTTCTCTTCTCTTCTTCTTCTTCACTTCTAGAGAGAGAATTTCTTGAGAGTAATTTGGGGGTTCTAAGATGAATGAGCTATTGACTTAGTTTTAGTGGTGTATTAGAGTTTTATAGGTGGCTAATTAACTAACTAACCGACCTACCTTTACCACTAATTAATAACTTAATTAATTCCCAAACCCCTCAACTAAAACTAAAAGCCCAAAAACTGGCAACATCTATACCCACCCATCCACGGACCGTGGCTGGGTCTACTGCCCGTGCTTGCAAGTCATGGATTGCACCTGAGGCTTCCCTTGGTAGGCATTAACAGGCCTTGACCTACACCCATGACCTACGGGGTGTGGATTGATCTACTGGTCATAGATGGCCATCGTAGGTCACATATTTGAAAGATTTGGGGACTGTTTTTGGGGTCCCCTTCAAGGACCCTTGGGTGGTCCTTCGGGGGTTGTATCCAGACTTTTGACCCCTAAAACCCCTATTCTAAGTACGGGAACCATTTTGTTTGATTTTAATGCTCATACACCACTCCGAAACTCCTACGAAAGGCTCTAGAACTCACTAGTTTAACTTACTAATTTACGGGGTGTTACATTATTCCCCACTTGGGAACATTCATCCTCGAATGACACTTTAAATACTTCTTCAATTAAAAAATCTAAATTAGCTGCCCATTATGCATGCACTACATCTAAATGCACACAATAAATCAAGACAACTTCAATTCAAAACTAATCTCATTCAATGCAACACAAGGGAATATGAACTACTTCTACCAACCCAAAATGCATGAAACTCTATATCTACTCATTCTCAAGGAGGAACTAACATCTCCTAGATAAAACATGCTCAATACATACACATGGAGCCTAAATGCAAAGTTCATCTCATAAAGCATTTATGCAAGGAGGAACCTTTCAACTCCACAACTAGGGCATGCTCATGATCAACTTATGAAGCCTATATGCAAATCTACTTAAATGCACTACAACATGAGGAAAACAATGCATAAAAATCATTTCTAACAAGACCTAAGAAATTTCATGATCATGCATATAAGTAAATCATAGCTACACGTAAAGCACACCATAACCCTACTAGATAGGCACACTATACCCCACTTGGGAGTAAGCCTACACAAACTTTTCTAAACATCATGCATACTAACAATAACTAAAGTCCAACATAACAAGTCACCAAAGACAAGAAATCCGAAAATTTACTAAAGCGTAAAGCACATACCAGAAGGGACATGAGGAGATCACTCTTGATATTCCCTAGATTGGAGAGTTTAAGATCTATTATTCTTTGGAGCCATGCCACCCAAACCGAGTGGATTGGAGGAAAGGTAGGGTTGAGACCTACGACGACTATCCTCTTCATTTCTAGCAATCTTACGACAATGCCTTATCTTGTTGCCCAACTCACCACAACCAAAACAAACATTAGAGCCTGCTAAGAATTCACCCTCATGCCTCTTATCACACTTACTACATCCCGGTAATAGAATCTCACAACCATCATCTTGAGACTTGGGGTTAGACACCCTCTTTTGGTTGAAAAGATTTTGTTGGGTCCTAGGTTGACCATATCCATCGGATCTAGCATTGGAGAAATCCCCATTATCGGTCCTAGCCCTTTTTACCTCCCTATTCCCTTGCTTGAGATTTTGTTCCTCAATTTGTTCGGAATGAACCATAAGACGTGAAATATTCATACTTTGGATGAGCATTGCCGAACGACATTCATTGACTACCAAGTCGGATACCCCCATAACAAATTTGTTCATCTTGGCCCTAGAGTCCACCACAAAGGTGGGAGAAAACTTAGGCAATTGGGTGAACTTAAGGCTATACTCTTTCACATTCAAACCCCCTTGCTTAAGGTTTATAAATTCTTGCATCTTTCATTCCCTCAACTCTAGGGGGAAAAACCTTTCAAGGAAGACCGACTTGAACACTCCCCAATCAACCAGGCTCGCTCTCAAGGGTTGCTCATCCTTTCATTGCTCATACCACACTTGAGCCACGTCCTTCAATTGGTAGGCAGCTAGTTCTGCCTTCTCTTAAGACACACCCCCCTTAGCATCAATCACCTTAAATACTTCTTCTATAAATCCTTGTGGGTCTTCATCCACTTTGGAACCATAAAACGTAGGGGGATTCATCCTTGCAAAATCCCTAATTCTTGAAGTGGTTGTACTTGCATTAGGGTTCACTTGACGTCTAGCATCCATAGTGACTTGAGTCGCTAAAACATGAGTCAATGTTTGGAAAGCCGACCTTATCTCCACATTTGTCATAGCCCCCTCATCATTAGGAACTTGAGGAGGAGCTTGGTTAGGAACTTGTGGATGAACCTTTTGTTCTCCATTTTCTTCCTCATCCCTCCTAGTATTAGCCCTAGTATTAGCCATAATGTGAAAAACCATAGGGCAAAGGTTAGGAGAAAGACCTACTAGATCTAAACTCTATAGCACGACTTAGAGAGTGAAGAAGCGAGATTTAATAAGCATCCAATAGCCTTCTATTCATAAAATATGGCGCACTTCACATTTATGAACAAGACTCTACTAGATGTGGTTTGAGACAATCCTAGAACCATTCTAAACCTTGTGCTCTGATTACCAAGTTTTTCATGATCGAGGGGTACCCCCTAGATGTAACATGGAATACTTGACCCCGAAGGGGTCTTATACAAGCCCTTAGCATCATACCAAAGGTAATACAACAAAATACGAGAAAATTTAAAACTTTTACAATCGAAGTCATTTTTCATAAACACAAATGGAAGTCTTTACTAAACCTTTGTCTCAAACCATCCAACATAATACTTGAATAAAACTCTTGGGACACAGCCCATACAAAGTCTAAAACATAAAGAAATGACATAAAGGAACATAATGGGTTTTTCCTCGAAACGATGAGGACTCACCAATTCTTCAACTCTTCCTGATCCTTGGGAACCTAGCCTTCAAAGCAACTCAATATCCTCAACCCTAAGTTTGATTAGAATGTAGGCAATATACGTTAGTACAAAATGTACCAAGTATGAAAGCTAGCACAGCATCATAAGAGCATCTCAAATGGTTAGTCAACATAAGACAAAAGCATAAGAGATAATAACATAGTCATAGCATAATCTCCAACATATGCATCATATAATCATAACTGACTCTTAGTCATCTCTACCATAATAGAACCATTCTCAAGTAACCTCAAAAGTATACAAGTGCAAAGCATGAATAGCATCCCATAATACTAGCCAAGCCAAGTATCCCTTTTTGGTCATCTTAATCATAGCCCTAAATACGTGGTCAACTCTAAAGCTCTTCTTACCATAAGGAAACCATACTCCTAAGTAACCTCAAAGCACACTTGTGCAATGTATGAAAGGCATCCCATACTACCCTTCACACTAAGCAAACCTTGTAGTCATCATAGTCATATGTATCTTACTTTGGTCTCATTCTTAATTTATTTCATAAGGACAAAGGGAACTATCACCTTAGTCAATCATATCATGTTAAGGAAGGCAACTATAGCACAATCCTATCTAAACATACATCATATAAGAGAAAACATCTCATGAGTCACCTTAAGGCAAGCTTGTGTCATGCATTAACAAAACCCTATAATCCTACCCATGCTAAGCTAGACACTTAGGTTCATCATTCATGTTCATCATCTCTTAACATCATAATGATAAGAGTAATCACATCTCAGTCATGCATGAAATGGAGAGGTATCTAGACCTACTATCCCAATCTAGTCATGCTTATGTTCAAAAATGCAAAGGGGATGTCACCTCAAGACATAAATGTTTTGTTCATCATGAAGGACACGGGAAGTCACCTCAAGGCATGCATAACATGGAATCATAAAATCAAGGGTATTCACCTCTAGTCATACATATCAATGAATCATAGGTATTTGCCTCCATGTTCATTATTAGAAGAATATAGGTGTTTGCCTCCATATTCATTATTAGAAGCATATAGGTATTTGCCTCCATATTCATTATTATAAGCATATAGGTATTTGCCTCCATATCAGCTTTAATGTGTAATATAGGTATTTGCCTCCACATCACCACATAAGGATCATAAGTAATTGCCTCCATGACCAACATTAAGGCTAAAGGGTGATCACCTCTTGCCTTGGGAGTCACACATACAAAAGGGTAATCACCTCACACTCCCCCATTCTTAATTAATTAGGAGTAATGGATCTTACCACACATTCCTATCATGTAAAGGTCATTTTGGGGATTCACCACAAGCCTTATCACATTTAATAGTCCTAAGACTTAAATTCATTTTAGGTGAGCAAACCTTTCAACCTAGAATCATTCTATGTGAGAGAACCCTTCATCTCATATAATACTCATGCCTAAAACCATATCTAGAATTTTACATTAGACATTGGTATCATCAAGGATCAAGTGAGTCTATCACTTTGTGCATCTAAGCCTTCATAATGTAAACTAAGTAGGTAAAGGCCTTCTACCACAATTCTATACTTTAATCTTCTAATCTCACATATAGACTTTACTCTCAAAGCCTTAACAATCATAGTTCAATCATATTGGATTTACCTTCAAACCCTAGTGATCAATATTAATTGCTACAAGCCTTACATTCAAGCTTTACTTCTTGTAACCTTCATTCATACCTAGATTTCAAGGAATTCTAATCATATTCATCATTACTAGGTTATTCTAGTCATAATTTATTAAAAAGGTTCAATTCTAACTTTACAAGTCAAGATCAATCATATACAATAGAGTCTAGTTCAATTCATGATTATATGATCCTAAATTTGATCAATTACTACACATAACATTCAATTAGGAAGATCACCTAAAAACCTTTAACTTTACCTCTAATGGCATAAACCCACAAAGATCACATTCATCAATTTAGATTAGGGCTTACCATAGAACTCATATGAAAACATCATAATATCATTAAAAAAAATCTAAATCAATCATAATTGGGTGATATCCACTAGATTGGAATCATACCCAAACCCTAGCCATAGTGCAAGCACAACCCTAGCTAGAATTGGGTTTTTGATTTCACAAGTGGCGAAACAATGGGGTCTCTATGGGTGGAAGAACCCATAGATGAATAAGATAATGACTTAGTTTTAGAGGTGTATTAGACTTATATAGCTGGATAATTAAATAACTAACTGATGTACTTTTATCCCTAATTAATAACTTAATTAATTCCCAAACCCCTCAACTAAAACTAAAAGCCCAAAAACTGGAAGCATCTACGCCCACCCATCCACGGACCGTGGATGGGTCTACTACCCATGCTGGAAATTCATGGATTGCACCTGAGGCTTCCCTTGGTAGGACTTAACAGGCCTTGACCTACGCCCATGACCTACGGGGCATGGATTAATCTACTGGCCGTAGATGGCCATCCGTAGGTCACACATTTGACAGTTTTGGGGACTGTTTTTGGGGTCCCCCTCAAGGACCCCTTGGGTGGTCCTTGGGGGTCATACCCAGATGTTTAGCCCCTAAACCCCCCATTCTAAGTACATGAACCATTTCTTTTGATTTTAATGATCATACACCACTCCTAAACTCCTACGAAAGGCTCTAGAACTCACTAGTTCAACTTACTAGTTTACGGGGTATTACACAGGCCGATTTCTAGAAGAAATCTCTTTATCCCTTACCTATGTTCCCACATACAATGATTTTATAGATAGACATTAGCTAGTGGATCCACCTAAGTCAGAAGTTCATGGTCCTTACCTTGGTAAGTAGGACAACCCTTTTCGGTGTGGGAGACATCGGTGGATCATGTTATAGCTCACATGGTCTCTATGTCAGTTAAGGCTAATTCCCACAATAATAGTGAATTAAGGTTACTTCAAGAAGTATCACATTTGTGTTCAAAGGCTTTGAAGATGTTAGCTTGCATTGACCATGTTTTATGATTTCTATTTTCTTACCCCTTTAATATCATGTTTTAGCTTGGTCAATTGATGTCATGAAATGTCTTTCCAGCATGATTTAAATATTTTATGCATAAGTATCATACTTGGTACATTTTTTTGTACTAACATATACTCTTGCCTATATTTCCCAAAATGTAGGGCCCGACAGTTGGGTTTCTCAGTTTCATGGTTAGTGGTTGACTACAAGGTTTCCAAGCTTTGGTGAGTCCTCATGATTCGAGGACAGATTTTATTGTTTTAGTTTTCTTTCATATTTCCAGTTTTGGACATGATGTATGGGCTAGGCCCAATTTCATTCTATTTTACTAGATGGCTAATGAGACAAAGTGTTTAGACTTCCGCTTTACTTTTATAAAACTTTGAACTTGAAATGTTATCTTTACCTCTTTTGTTCTATTTCTTATGTTATGAATGCTAAGTGGCTTGTATGAGGCCTCATGGTGTCCTATACGCTATGTTACATCTAGAGGGTACCCGTGGGTCGTGACAAACTTGATATTTAGAGCATAAGGTTTAAAATGTTCCTAGGATGTCTCATAAGACAAGTCGAGTAGAGTCTTATTCATGAGTGTGAAGCACTCCACATTTATAAATAATAGACTACAAGATGATTAGGTAACTCCACTTCTTTCTTACTCTAAAGTCATGTGATAAAGTTTAACTCTATAAGGTCTCTCTCCTAATCCTTATCCGATGCTCTACAGGACATGGCTACTTGAACAGCTTATGCTAGAAGGAATGTGAGGGAGTATGCGGGACAAGAAGCTCCTTCCAGAGCTCCTCAAGATCTGGTCAATCCTTTGGCCGAACAAGTGACTAATGCAGGACAGCCTAAGCCAATAGGAGGTTACGGTTCAGATGAACCCAAATGTGGGTACATCAGCATCTAGAGTGATGGATTTCACTAGGATGAATCCTTCAGAGTTTCATGGTTCTAAGGTTGAGGAAGATCCCTAAGAGTTCATCGATGAGGTTTATAAGGTCTTGATGATCAGGGGAGTGACGTTGGTGGAAAAGGTGGTGTTGGCCTCTTATCAACTTAAAGGTGTTTCTTAATCTTGGTTCAACCAATGGAACGAAGGGAGACCGAAAGATGCAGTTTCTCTTGATTTAGAGAAGTTTAAGGCCGTTTTTCTTGATAGGATTTTCCCCTTGATATGAGGGAAGCATATGTGCTCGAGTTTATCAACCTTTGTCAAGGAAGTATGAGTGTAAGGGAATATGATTTGAAGTTCACACAATTGTCTAAGTATGCTCCAACAATGATTGCCAATCCTGGGGCAAGGATGAGTAATTTCATTTCGAGTGTATCCAAAATGGTGGTTGAAGAGTTTCATACCACCATGCTCATTAATGAAATGGACATCTCTCATCTCATGGAACATGCTCAACAGATCGAAGAAGAAAAACTTAATAAAAAATCTAGGGAGACAAAGTGGGCTAAAACCAGTGATGGTAGTTTCTCTAATGCAAGGTCCGAGGGACATGGTCATCCTAGGTTTCGACAAAAGTTTTCCATTTCAGATTCCTCCAATGCTCCTCCTAAGTTCAACAAAAAAAGGGTGTCTAACCCAAAACCTCAAAGAGGGAATGGTAGTGGATCTTTATTGCCCATGTCTACTTGTACTAGGTGTGGAAAGAAGCATGAGGGTAAGTACCTAGCCGGCATGGATAGTTGCTTCACTTGTGTTAAGAGTGGTCATAATGTAAGGGATTGCCCAATGCTTACGGCTAAAGGAAGAGAGGGCAAGCAAGCTCCTCCTAGTGGTTCGGGTTCTAATGCTCCCAAGAAAAACCGATTTTATGCACTTCAGACTCATGGTGAACAAGAGGGTTCTTCGAATGTGGCTACCGGTATGTTAAATGTTTTCCAACTTGATGTTTATGCTTTACTTGATCCCAGTTCTACCTTGTCTTTTGTGATGCCATATGTGGCTATGAGGTTTGATGTACTTCCTAATGTGTTGCTAGATCCTTTTGTTGTCTCTACTCCTATTGGTGATTCTATTGTGGCTAAGAGGGTCTATAGAAAGTGTCATGTTTCCTTGTCCCATTGAGTTACTCTTGTTGACTTTGTAGAGCTTGATATGCTAGATTTTGATGTTGTCCTTGGTATGGATTTACTACACTCATGTTATGCTTCTATTGATTGTAGAACTCATGTAGTCAAGTTTTAGTTTCCAAATAAGCCTGTCCTAGAGTGGATAGGGGGAAATTCTATGCCTAAGGGTCAGCTTGTCTCTTGTCTTAAAGCTAGAAAGATGATTTCCAAGGGTTGCATTTACCATTTAGTTAGGGTGAGGGATGTGGATTTTGAAACCCCTACTCTTGAGTCAGTCCCCATTGTTCATGAGTTTCCAGAAGTGGTCCCAGATGATTTACAATTATGGGATGCCATTCATGCTTTCCACTTGTATGCTTTTGAGGTTACTTGAGAATGGTTCTATTATGGTAGAGATGACTAAGAGTCAATTATGATTATATGATGCATATGTTGGAGATTATGCTATGACTATGTTATTATCTCTTATGCTTATGTATTATGTTGACTAACCATTTGAGATGCTCTTATGATGTTGTGCTAGCTTTCATACTTGGTACATTTTGTACTAACGCATATTGCCTACATTCTAATCAAACGTAGGGTTGAGGATATTTAGTTGCTTTGAAGGCTAGGTTTCCAAGGATCAAGAAGAGTTGAAGAATTGGTGCGTCCTCATAGTTTCGAGGACAAACCCATTATGTTCCTTTATGTCATTTCTTTATGTTTTAGACTTTGTATGGGCTGTGTCCCAAGAGTTTTATTCAAGTATTATGTTGGATGGTTTGAGACAAAGGTTTAGTAAAGACTTTCATTTGTGTTTATGAAAAATGACTTCGATTGTAAAAGTTTTAAATTTTCCCGTATTTTGTTCTATTACCTTTGGTATGATGCTAAGGGCTTGTATGAGACCCCTTTGGGGTCAAGTAGTCCATGTTACGTCTAGGGGGTACCTCTCGATCATGAAAAACTTGGTAATCAGAGCACATGGTTTAGAATGGTTCTAGGATTTTCTCAAACCACATCTAGTAGAGTCTTGTTCATAAATGTGAAGCGCGCTACATTTTATGAATAGGAGGCTATGGATGCTTATTAAATCTCACTTCTTCATTCTCTAAGTCGTGCTATAGAGTTTAGATCTAGTAGGTCTTTCTCCTAACCTTTGCCCTATGGTTTTTCACATTATGGCTAATACTAGGGCTAATGCTAGGAGGGACGAGGAAGAAAATGGAGAACAAAAGGTTCCTCCACAAGTTCCTAACCAAGCTCCTCCTCAAGTTCCTAATGATGAGGGGGCTATGACAAATGTGGAGATAAGGTCGGCTTTCCAAACATTGACTCATGTTTTAGCGATTCAAGTCACTATGGATGCTAGACTTCAAGTGAACCCTAATGCAAGTACAACCACTTCAAGAATTAGGGATTTTGCAAGGATGAATCCCCCTACGTTTTATGGTTCCAAAGTGGATGAAGACCCACAAGGCTTTATAGAAGAAGTGTTTAAGGTGATTGATGCTATGGGGGGTGTTGTCTCAAGAGAAGGTAGAACTAGCCACCTACCAATTGAATGACGTGGCTCAAGTATGGTATGAGCAATGAAAGGATGAGCGACCCGTAAGAGTGGACCTGGTTGATTGGGGAGTGTTCAAGTCGGTCTTCCTTGATAGGTTTTTCCCCCTAGAGTTGAGGGAATGAAAGATGCAAGAATTCATAAACCTTAAGCAAGGGGGTTTGAATGTGAAAGAGTATAGCCTTAAGTTCACCCAATTGTCTAAGTTTTCTCCCACCTTTTTGGTGGACTCTAGGACCAAGATGAACAAATTTGTTATGGGGGTATCCGACTTGGTAGTCAATGAATGTCGTTTGGCAATGCTCATCCCAAGTATGAATATTTCACATCTTATGGTTCATTCTGAACAAATTGAGGAACAAAATCTCAAGCAAGGGAATAAGGAGGTAAAAAGGGCTAGGACTGATAATGGGGATTTCTCCAATGCTAGATCCAATGGATATGGTCAACCTAGGACCCAAAAAAATCTTTTCAACCAAAAGAGGGAGTCTAACCCCAAGTCTCAAGATAATGGTAGTGATATTCTATTACCGGGATGTAGTAAGTGTGATAGGAGGCATGAGGGTGAATGCTTAGCGGGCTCTAATGTTTGTTTTGGTTGTGGTGAGTTGGGCAACAAGATAAGACATTGTCGTAAGATTGCTAGAAATGAAGAGGATAGTCGTCGTAGGTCCCAACCCTACCTTTCCTCCAATCCACTCGGTTTGGGTGGCATGGCTCCAAAGAATAATAGATCTTAAACTCTCCAATCTAGGGAAGATCAAGAGTGATCTCCTCATGTCCCTTCTGGTATGTACTTTATGCTTTAGTAAATTTCTGGATATCTTGTCTTTGGTGACTTGTTATGTTGGACTTTAGTTATTGTTAGTATGCATGATGTTTATAAAAGTTTGTGTAGGCTTACTCCCAAGTGGGGGATAGTGTGCCTATCTAGTAGGGTTATGGTGTGCTTTATGTGTAGCTATGATTTCCTTATATGCATGTTCATGAAAATGCTTAGGTCTTGTTAGAAATGATTTTTATGCATTGTTTTCCTCATGTTGTAGTGCATTTAAGTAGATTTGCATATAGGCTTCATGAGTTGATCATGAGCATGCCCTAGTTGCGGAGTTGAAAGGTTCCTCCTTGCATAAATGCTTTATGAGATGAACTTTTGATTTAGACTCCATGTGTATGTATTGAGCATTTTTTATCTAGGAGATGTTAGTTCCTCCTTGAGAATGAGTAGATATAGAGTTTCATGCATTTTGGGTTGGTAGAAGTAGTTCATATTCCCTTGTGTTGCATTGAATGAGATTAGTTTTGAATTGAAGTTGTCTTGATTTATTGTGTGCATTTAGATGTAGTGCATGCATAAGGGAAGCTAATTTAGATTTTTTACTTTAAGAAGTGTTTAAAGTGTCATTCGAGGATGAATGTTCCCAAGTGAGGGATAATGTAACACCCCGTAAATTAGTAAGTTAAACTAGTGAGTTCTAGAGCCTTTCGTAGGAGTTTCAGAGTGGTGTATGAGCATTAAAATCAAACAAAATGGTTCCCGTACTTAGAATAGGGGTTTTAGGGGTCAAAACTCTGGGTACAACCCCCCAAGGACCACCCAAGGGGTCCTTGAGGGGGACCCCAAAAACAGTCCCTAAAACTGTCAAATGTTTGACCTACGATGGCCATCTATGACTAGTAGATCAATCCACTCCCTATAGGTCATGGGTGTAGGTCAAGACCTGTTAATGCCTACCAAGGGAAGCCTCAAGTGCAATTCACGACTTGCAAGCACGGGCAGTAGACCCATCCACGGTCCGTGGATGGGTGGGTGTAGATGTTGCCAGTTTTTGGGCTTTTAGTTTTAGTTGAGGGGTTTGGGAATTAATTAATTTATTAATTAGCGGTTAAGGTAGGTTGGTTAGTTAGTTAATTAGCCACCTATATAAGTCTAATACACCACTAAAACTAAGTCATTAGCTCATCCATCTTAGAACCCCCAAATTACTCTCAAGAAATTCTCTCTCTAGAAATGAAGAAGAAGAAGAGAAGAGAAGTGGGCAGTGTTTCTCCATTGATTCAAGCTATCTTTAGGGCTTTGAAGCAAGGTATGTGAAGCTTATTCATCTATGGGTTCTTCCACCCATAGTGCCCTCATAGTTTCCCCACTTCTGAAATAAAAAATCCAATTCTAGCTAGGGTTGTGCTTGCATTATGGGCAGAGTGAGGGATTTCAATACGATGAATCCTCCAAAGTTTCATGGTTCTAAGGTTGAGGAAGATCCTCAAGAGTTCATCGATGAGGTTTATAAGGTCTTGATAATCATGGGAGTGACGTCTGTGGAAAAGGTGGTGTTGGCCTCTTATCAACTTAAAGGTGTTTCTTAATCTTGGTTCAACCAATGGAACGAAGGGAGACCGAAAGATGCAGTTTCTCTTGATTTAGAGAAGTTTAAGGCCGTTTTTCTTGATAGGATTTTCCCCTTGATATGAGGGAAGCACATGTGCTCGAGTTTATCAACCTTTGTCAAGGAAGTATGAGTGTTAGGGAATATGATTTGAAGTTCACACAATTGTCTAAGTATGCTCCAACAATGGTTGCCGATCCTAGGGCAAGGATGAGTAATTTCATTTGGAGTGTATCCAAAATGATGGTTAAAGAGTTTCGTACCACCATGCTCATTAATGAAATGGTCATCTCTCATCTCATGGAACATGCTCAATAGATCAAAGAAGAAAAACTTAATAAAAAATCTATGGAGACAAAGTGGGCTAAAACCGGTGATGGTAGTTTCTCTTATGCAAGGTCCGAGGGACATGGTCATCCTAGGTTTCGACAAAAGTTTTCCAGTTCAGATTTCTCCAATGCTCCTCCTAAGTTCAACAAAAAAAGGGTGTCTAACCCAAAGCCTCAAAGAGGGAATGGTAGTGGATCTTTATTGCCCATGTCTACTTGTACTAGGTGTGGAAAGAAGCATGAGGGTAAGTGCCTAGCTAGCACAGATAGTTCCTTCACTTGTGTTAAGAGTGGTCATAATGTAAGGGATTGCCCAATGCTTACGGCTAAAGGAAGAGAGGGCAAGCAAGCTCCTCCTAGTGGTTCGGGTTCTAATGCTCCCAAGAAAAACCGATTCTATGCACTTCAGACTCGTGGTGAACAAGAGGGTTCTTCAAATGTGGTTACCGGTATGTTAAATGTTTTCCAACTTGATGTTTATGGTTTACTTGATTCCAGTTCTACCTTGTCTTTTGTGGCACCATATATGGCTATGAGGTTTGATGTACTTCCTGATGTGTTGCTAGATCCTTTTGTTGTCTCTACTCCTATTGGTGATTCTATTGTGGCTAAAAGGGTCTATAGAAAGTGTCATGTTTCCTTGTCCCATTGAGTTACGCTTGTTGATTTGGTAGAGCTTGATATGCTAGATTTTGATGTTGTCCTTGGTATGGATTTACTGCACTCATGTTATGCTTCTATTGATTGTAGAACTCATGTAGTCAAGTTTTAGTTTCCAAATAAGCCTATCCTAGAGTGGAAAGGGGGAAATTCTATGCCTAAGGGTCACCTTGTCTCTTGTATTAAAGCTAGAAAGATAATTTCCAAGGGTTGCATTTACCATTTAGTTAGGGTGAGGGATGTGGATTCCGAAACCCCTACTCTTGAGTCGGTCCCCGTTGTTCATGAGTTTCCACAAGTGGTCCTAGATGATTTACTCGGTATTTCTCCCAAAAGGGAAATAGACTTCAGTATTAATCTTCTCCTAGATACGCAAAGAATTTCTATCCCTCCTTATCGAATGGCTCTGGTGGAACTAAAGGAGTTGAAAGAACAATTGAAAGATTTGTTGGATAAGGGTTTCATCCGACCGAGTATCTCTCCATAGGATTCTCCAGCTTTGTTTGTTAGAAAGAAAGATGGTTTACTTCGTATGTGTTTTGACTACCGGCAATTGAACAAGGTGACCATTACGAATAAGTATCCTCTTCCGAGGATAGATAATTTATTTGACCAACTTCAAAGATCAAGTTACTTTTCCACGATTGAGCTCAGATCGTGTTATCACCAATTGAGGGTGAATGAGGATGATATTCCAAAGACGGCTTTTCAAACTCGGTATGGTCATTATTAATTTTGGTAATGTCATTTGGTTGACTAATGCTCCGGTGACGTTTATGGATTTGATGAATAGGGTGTTTAGATAATACATTGACATGTTTGTTATTGTATTCATTAATGATATATTGATCTATTAAAGAAGTAAGAATGAGCATATTGATCATTTGAGGATCGTGTTGCAAATTCATAAGGACCAACAACTTTTTGCGAAGTTTACCAAGTGTGAGCTTTGGTCAAGGTCCATAGACTTTCTTGGTCATATTGTTTCAAGTAAGGGTATTGAGGTAGATTGTAAGAAGACGGATGCGGTTAAGAGTTGGCCTAGACCTCTATCCCCTTGGATATTAGAAGTTTCTTGGGTTTAGCCGGTTACTACAAAAGGTTTGTTGAGGGGTTCTCTTCAATTGCCTCTCCTTTGACAGCTTTAACTAAAAAAAAAAAAAAAAAACTAGGTTCATATGGTCCGAAGTGTGTGAGAAGAGTTTTCAAGAATTGAAGGATAGACTTACTTCCGCTCCGGTGTTGAATTTACCGAAAGGGACTGATGGTTTTGTTGTTTATTGTGATGCCTCTAAAATTGGCTTAGGATGTCTGATTATGCAAAATGGGAAGGTAATTCCCTACGCTTCCTGATAAGAATTATCCTACCCATGACCTTAAACTAGTGACAATTGTTTTTGCCTTAAATATTTGGAGACATTATTTTTATGGTGTGCATGTAGATATGCTTACCGACCACAAGAGTTTGCAATATCTGTTTAATAAGAAGGATCTAAGTCTTCACCAAAGAAGGTGGCTTGAATTATTGAAAGATTATGACATGAGTGTTATCTATCACCCTGGCAAGGCTAATATGGTGGCAGATGTTCTTTGTCGGTTATCTATGGGGAGTGTTTCTCATATTGAAGAAGGTAAGAAAGAGTTGGTTCAAGATGTACATAGATTGGCCCGATTGGGGGTTCAGTTAGTGGACTCCACCAAGGGTGGTATTATGGTCCACAATGGTTTAGAATTATCTTTAGTGGCGGATGTGAACGCTAAGCAAGGTTTTGATCAAATTTTGGTTGACTTAAAAGAAGTGATGCTTAAGAAATTTGTTGAGCTTTCTGCCAAGGGGGAGATGGTGTGCTTAGATATCAAGGTCGTTATGTGTTCCAAATGTTGATGACTTGAGGGAACAAATCCTGTCAGAAGCCCATAGTTCACGGTAATCTATTAACCCGAGAGCCACTAAGATATACTGTGATTTGCGGGAGGTCTATTGGTGGAATGGAATGTAGAAGGATATTACGAAATTTGTGACTAAGTGTCCTAATTGTCAACAAGTGAAAGTTGAGCATCAAAAACTTGCAGGTTTGTCCCAAGACATTAACATTCCTACTTGGAAGTAGGAAGATTTGAACATGGACTTTATTGTTCGTTTGCCTCGTACCCGACGAAAACATGACTATATTTGGATTATAGGAGATCGGATGACGAAATCAGCATATTTTATTCCCATCAAGGTTTCTTATTCGACAGAGGAATATGGTAAGTTGTACTTAAGAAAAATGGTAAAGTTGCATGAAGTGCCTTTGTCCATAACTTCCCATCGTGGTACCCAATTCACTTCTCAGTTGTGGAAGTCTTTCCAAAAGGTCTTGGTACTCGTGTTATGACTTTCATCCCCAAATCGATGAGCAAGTGGAGCATACTAACCAAACTTTGGAAGACATGTTGAGAGATTGTGTAATCGATTTTAAGGGTAATTGGGATGACCATTTGCCATTGATTGAGTTTGCTTATAAAAATAGCTATCACTCGAGTGTTGATATGGCCCTATTTGAGGCATTATATGGTAGGAGGTGTAGATCTCCTATAGGTTGGTTTGTGGTGGGTGCAATGGCCCTAATAGTTCATGAGTTGGTACATGAAGCCATGGAAAAAGTTTGAATTATTAGTGAGAGGTTGACAACGGCTCAAAGTCGGCAAATGTCATATGCCTAAATAAAAAGAAGATATCTTGAGTTTGATGTTCATGATTGGGTTTACTTGAAAATTTCACCCATGAAGGGTTTAATGAGGCTTGTTAAGAAAGGGAAGGTTAGTCCCCGTTATGTAGGCCCATATTAGATTTTGAGACTTGTTGGTATGGTTGCTTATGAACTAGAATTGCCTAATGAGTTGGCATCGGTCCATCCAGTTTTCCATGTCTCTATGTTGAAGAAATGTGTTGGTGATCCGACATCTATTGTTCCCTTAGAAGGTTTGGGAGCTAAGGAGAATCTTTCTTATGAAGAAGTTCCAATGAAGATTTTAGACCGGCAAGTCAAGAAATTGAGAACTAAAGAAGTAGCTTCCGTGAAAGTGTTGTGGAGGAATCAGTTAGTTGAGGGTGCAACTTGGGAGGCCGAGGCCGATATGATGACCCGATACCCTCATCTCTTTCCTTCTACTCCTATTCTAGCTTGAGGTAATAAGTTCCTCATGGTTTGTTTTCCTTGTTTTGGAGTCATCTATCTTAAATATTTCCATGATTTCCTTACTATGCATGATTGATGAAAAGTTCAACTTTTGAGAAAATGAATCAATTTGATTGATTTCTACATGTTTATGTGCATTTGAGTATGAATTGCATATATGATATGATGATATGAGTATGTTTTTAGCTTGGAGTTGATGTTTTCCCCTCGGATGTTAGCTTGGAGTTGATGTTTCCTCCTTGGGTATGTGTATTGCATACAAGATGGGGTGATAGATTTAGTCCCACCCCTCTTATGATGTTTTGATTTCGTCCTATCTTGGAGTCAATATTTCCTCCTTGGTTATATGCATTTAGATGAAGTCGCATTTATAGTTGAGTTGTTAGTTCCTTTCCTACTCTTTTCGTACTAGCTTGAATCTCATTCGAGGACGAATGATCCCAAGGGGGAGATATTGTAAAACCACAGATTCAAGAAGGGCAAGGCAACATCTTTTAGGAGCTGCAGGTGCCATCCAACGGAGGCAACCCACAGACCGTAGGTTTGGTCCATGGATGGGCACCCAATAAGGGGTTCAAAAAGTTGGAACCATAGCCTAAATCAAAGGACCGTTGGTGGGATCACAGTCCGTGGTTGAGGGCCCATGGTCCAAGATCCCCAAATCTACTTTCTGACACTAGACCATAGATCGACAGGACGGGCCATCGATCAGACCACGTTCTGTTAGTCGTGATCCGTGGGTCGTGGCTAGTAGTTAAGTTTTAGGGGCAGTTGGGTCTTTTTCTAACTATTTTATCCCTATACTACGTCGTTTTACCCTTCACTAAGATCCCTATATAAGTGATTCTAACCCCCAAAATTAATTCATTTACTTCATTCTCTTCAAATTCACCAAAAAAGAAGAAATAGTCTCCTATCTCAAATATTTCTCTTTCTAGAAAGCTTGAAAAAAAAGAGATTTGACCTAGGGTTCCAAATCAACTCTCCATTCCTCCATTAAAGATAGGCAATTGGCTTTAAGGTATGATAGTTTTCATCCATGGATTCCTTCCGTTCATGGAGTTCCCAAATTCTCCTATTTGCAAAGTTTAAATCCCCAATCAAGTTAGGGTTTTCTTCAATTGTCATGGGTTCTCTTGATTATTGATTTTAATGGTAGAATTATGATCTCTTATGCATTAATTAATAAAATACTATGATTTTCTGATGTTTCCCCCTATGAACCAATGTAATCCCCATGTATTAAAATTATGATTATGTGATGTGGGATTTTGATTATAAAGGAAGAGCTTTATCAAATGAAGCATATTTTGATAGAATTACATGAAATTATGATGAAATCCATATCTAATTCATGTTTTATAAATGTTGATGATTGAAAGTGGGTTTGGAACCTTGAAAGGTAAATTATGGAATTATGCATGTTCTTATGAAATATATGCAAATGTTTTAAGGATGCTTCGAGAGTAAAGTATCAATGTTGATGTTGTTGTTGAAGGGATTTTCTCATATACACATGAAAGCATGACTGTGAAAGGTTTTCTCACATAATAAGGATTCTAAGGTTGAAAGTTGTCACCTAATTGAATCAAATATCAAGAGCTATCCTAAAGAAACCTAGCTTGGATTGGTTATTGAATGATACCTCTCCATGGATAATGAGTTAGCTTGGATTGGCAAGATGACATGCCCTTTCATAGATAATAAGAACAAGTAAGAAATGACTATTCCGTGGGATTTATTCTTACTCAGAGATGATATTGAGATGGAAGCTCTCCCGTTAGTAGAGGCCGAGTTTCTAGAATCAATCTCCTTATCCCTTACCTATATGCCCCTATAGGATTATTGTCTAGATAAACATTAGCTAGTGGATCCACCTAAGCTAGAAGTTCATAGTCCTTACCTTGGAAAGTAGGACAACCCTTTTCGGTGTTGGAGACACTGGGGGATCATGTTATAGCTCACATGGTCTCTATGTCGGTTAAGGCTAATTCCCACAATAATAATGAACTAAGGTTATTTCAAGAAGTATCACATATGTATTCAAAGGCTTTAGAGATGTTAGCTTGCATTGACCATGTTTTATGACTTAAGTTTTCTAACCCCTTTTATATGGTGTTTTAGTTGGTCAACTGCATGTCATGAAATATCCTTTTTAGCATGATTTAAATGTTTTATGTTTAGCTATCATACTTAGTACACTGTTTTGTACTAACGCATATTATTTCCTACATTTCCCCAAATGTAGGGTTTAACAATTAGTTTTCTCAGTTTCATGGTTAGTGGTGGATTACGAGGTTCCCGAGCTTTGGTGAATCCTTATGGATCGAGGACAAGTTTATTGTTTCAGTTTTCTTTCATATTTCCAGATTTGGACATGATGTATGGGCTAGACCCAGTTTCATTCTATTGTACCAGATGGCTAATGAGACAAAGTGTTTAGACTTCCTCTTTACTTTTATAAAACCTTTGGACTTGAAATGTTGTCTTTAACTCTTTTGTTCTGTTTCTTATGTTATGAATAATAAGTGGCTTGTATGGGGCCTCTCGGGGTCCTATACACCATGTTACATCTAGGGGGTACCCCTGGGTCATGCCAAGTTTCCGAATAAGCAGTTTTAAAGGTTACTTAAGGCAAAAACACACGACAAGAGTCAAAAATAGAATTTTCTAAGAATGCCCTATAACATCCTGAATACTTGATACAAACGTCTTCGCACAAATCCATAGGACTCTACTAGCCATTTGCCCTTATACTAACGATAACGGTCAACCTAGGATTTTTCCCTCATACTAACGATGTCAGACAACCTAGAGCTTTTATACAAAACTGTCACGACCCAATTTCTCTGGTCTTGATGGAAACTACTACACCCCACAACTAGGTAAACCTAACCCTTAACTCGGAGCCATAAGCAATGAACTACCAAGCGAAAGCCAACAAGAGGAAGCAAGAGCCTAGAACAAAGAAGCGAAAGGATAAACAATAAAAACAATACACGAACAATCCCAAGATGTGGTATCAATTAGTAGTTCAGAATCTAATCTAAATTAGGAGTACAAACTTTTACAAATACAAAACAAGTACAAGGTTTCTATAAATACAATATGAAAACTAAGCATAGCCAAAAAAAGATGGAAATCAGTAGCTATAGATTCTAGGAGCTCACCCTAATCTCTGAAACTCCAAGTTGCGCCGCACAACTCCGAATCAACTGTGATAACTCAACTTAATATTGTAGGAGCAGAAGTTTTGTATGAGTACCAAAAATAGTACTAAGTAGGAACTAGCCGACTGAGCTCAAAAGATAACACAAGCATAAACAAAAAGTAATAAGGAAAGCATAACACAAGTAACTAAACATGAGATACTAAAGTAGACAAGTAATAAATAATACAAATAGAGATATAAATGATAAGAAGTTGAGTCAAGAACTCAACTAGAACACAAGCCAACATCCTATTCATATGCAATTAAGATACAAAGTCGACTACATATGATTAGGAGGACCCACAATCACAATTATAAAGTCAAAACCTCCTAGATAACAATAAAAAAAATAGCATAGAACATAATATAGTCACACAATAACCTAACTAGACCCCATAAGCATGAAAGGTACAAACAACAAACATAACCTACTCGATCCCCATAAATTGGAGGGTACAAACAACACACAAGTATACTGGTGATAAACAATGCATATTATTGCAGGGTGAGCAGCAGAACCGTCAATGACCATCCAAAACCATAACAATAGGACTCCAGTAAACTCCCAATGCAGGTAGAAAAGTGAAAAATCAATCGAGGCCGCCCAGCTAGAAAGAGTGACTTGGAGGCTATCAACTCCCAAGAGGATCTTATTCAAATCAGGGCCACCCAGTCAGATAGTAAACTCCCAACCCAGCTAGAAAGAGTAACATGGGGCATAAGTAAGACCAAATGTATGCAATAAAAGGCTTCGACTCGCTGGATAGTCAAGTGTTAGTTGAGCACATCCCATATGCCTCTAATATCTCAAGAAGGAAAGGAACACGCCCCTAATGCCTAAAAATCACAAAAACTAGAAATCAAGTGATCCAAGTGGAACGACTCCCATTAAAACCAATTTAGAATAGAGACGAGTAGAATAGTGTTTCAACATGAAAGATAAATATGTTAATGTATGAACCTGGATCGTACGATAAATTTGTGTGAATAAACAAAAAATGAAATGCATGCTATCACCAACATCCAAAGAAGGCACTTCAATTCAATTCAAATAACTACGCAGCTAACCAAACAATGCTAACAAGGTAGAGAGTACTAACCTGGGATCTAACTGGTCCTCATACACAGCCTCTGGCCCAACAATATAATCATAAGATCAATAATGATACAATATGCCCACTGCTAATTAACAATCAAAGGAATCAAGAAGAGATTTCAAATCAATAAAAAGGGTAGCAAACTCAAGGGATGACGCCCTACCCCAATCACACCACTCCAGTCAAAGACTGAGCAACACTAGGACCAACCCACTACTACGATGAGCCAACTAGGTCACAAGAATCAACACAAAGAGAACGACACAAAACAAGTCCCCAAGGGCATAAATTATAACTACGAGGCGATAAAACACAACCTAAAACATTTAATGTAAAGCTTATTCTAAGGCCACCAAGAATCAAACCTAACAAGGATAATATAGATTATTCACACCACAAGCAAAAGCACAACCTAAACTAAGAATCCCAACACCCAAAATAAACCCAAGGCTATTACAGAATAGAGAAGGTTGGAATAAAAAGAGGGAAGCTAAATACCCAGCAAATACCATCCAAAATTATATGAAATCTATAGTAGGCATTATCTAGAATCTCAATCAAGAGAGTAGACCGAAGCCTACCTCAAAGACAAATATGAATGCTCCAAATCCACTTCACACAAGCTATACACTTCTGAAATAACTCTGAACACCACCAAACTATCAAATTATCAATCACAACGTCATTACAGTTGTTGTGACACTTAAATCACAACAATTGGAAATGGACCCACAATTGAATCAAAATGGGAATGTGGGACTTGTATCTGGAATACTGAAATTAACTTTGTCAAAACGTCCTAAATTCCCTACTGAGCTTGTGTTCCAAAATTGGAAACAGAAAATAGCAAACACAACACATGCAAAGAGTTCATAAATTAAGCAGCAAATAGAGGAGGGGTGGCACTTTGAACTCAAATCCACCTAAAATAGGGGTTCCCTAACCCAATCCGATCATTCCACCAAGTATCCACAACCTCCATGATCATACTAGACTTCGAATCACCTCAATCAGAGTTGAAATGATGGAGAAATTTCTTTTAGAAAATAAAAATTGAAGCTGCAATTTCGCTATATCAATAATGGAAATTTTTCGCTAAAAGGCTATTTCGAGTCTCTAAAAGTCCAATTTCTGGTTGCTAATAGCCTGCACCAGATATCAACACTTCAGTTGGTTTGCTTAAACTCCGAATTCTCCGATGGGGTGCCCAAAATTAATTCACAATCCCGTGTGTGCTGATAACGCTCAAATACCCTCCTTAAAGCCAATTAAAAGGGATAACAGTCGTTGTCAATAAAAATACCCAACTAAGAGTTGGGGTCGAATCTCACAAGGAATAATAAGCAGTTAAGAATTTGATTAGAGAGTTCACAGGCAATTAATTTCAATGAAGTTGAAATCACAAATGAGTGGAGAAGTCCATCAATTTTAACTACACTAATTTAGACACCCAAATAACAATATTGAAATAATAGACAATTCACATAACTAATGGTCTATAGGGGTGTGGAGATCGAATGTTGAATTCATTTGGGGTATTGTAGAGTTGCTCATTAAAACTAGTTAATCACAAATAAGCAAGGTCATCATAGTTGATGCTATTCTTCTTTTGATCTCAAAGCATCCTTGTATAGAATCTCTTTTTGGTCTCATTTATATGCCATCCTAAACAACTCAAAACTTTAAATCTGCAATCAAGTACCCTAAATTACACCTATTGAACAGATTACCCACTTATATTGGTCTATTTTGAGCACCATTACAAGATCGAAACTATAATTAAGTTGGCCACCCTAATTCATAAATTAATTACTTGGCAATCATTTAAATTTATGATTAACAATGATAAAATAGAGAAATTCAACAATTCCACTAAGTTAAATCAACACCCAACCCCATAATCATACCCCAGGAGTTTGGAATTTTAGCCACACATTGCAAAGTGTAAATAGATTATACCTTGCATGAAATTAGCCATGGGTAGCATGAAACTGAGTATTTAATAGCAAACCTACTTCCAATTCAACCTCAATTTACCAAATTCAAGTTCACAAAGTTGAAAACATCAACAATAAAAGTGTTCTCACTTAATGGAAAATGTTTTGCTCTTTAGAATGTTCAGAATATTTCTCTCAATTTTTCGTCACCCCCTTTCTCACTTTTATGGTCCATTTATAGTTTCCAAAAATTTTGCCTAAAAATTAACTGCGCGTCTCATTCAGCTGACCACATTCGGTGAATTGCCCATCTTTCTTTGGTTTTGTTTTTTCTTACTTCAGGGTTTAGGTGTTTGAGCCTTATTTAGTGATCTCGTTTGAGTTTGCTTTTGTCCAATTGAAGAATCATCGATTTCCACCTTGTGTGGCCATTTGGACCATCATTTTATATGCCAATACTGTCAAATTCGGTGAAATCTCCTCATGCCTTTTTTCTTTCAGTGGATCACCATTCTTGCCTCATTTCGCCAATAAACTTTGGAAGTTGACTCCGTGCATTGTCAACATAGGCGATCTTAGGTTTCGGAGACTCGACATTCTTTTTAGGCGATCAACGATGTTTAGTTTGCACTTCTTTTTGCATTTTTGGCCATTCTTTCAAACATCAATCCTTGCCTTGTCCATTTGCCTTCATTACTACAAATCATCAAAATATGATCATAATAGGACAACATTAGGCATTGATGACACTAATTATTGATTTAAATAGACCATAAATGAGTGCAAATTTACCACTCATCAACACCCCAAATTAAACTTTTGCTTGTCCTCAAGTAAATCAAGAACACAAAAGGCTAAAGAAGGGTGTCTACCCTAAATCATGCATGTTCCATAGCAACACTACTCTCGATAACACGCTACCCTAAATCTTGATAAAAAAAAGTTTCAAATGATGACTCACTGGTCTCAACCCAAGCTAAATCTCACTTTATCTTCTTGTCTAATGCAAGAACATGTTTCAGCAAATGCATTCAAGTGCCCTCACATCAAGAACAATTCCATGCTCTCAAAAATCAATTCAACAAAGGTGTAAGCAATCAATGAAACTCCCACTCTCTCAAAAGAGAAATACATGCAAGCTTTGTTCCATAAGTTTGCCCATATTTTCCAATCATCACATAACCTAGTTAATGCAAGCTATCAAGGGTCTTTTAGGATAGTAATGAGACTGAGGATTAAGGTATGGTCAATTTATATTAGTGACTTTACCTCTTCAAAGCATTGTTGCAATCAATATCACCTCTTCTCATGTTTTTTCTTATTCTTTTTCAATTGAGAGCTCAAACTTTGACTCGTTACTCAATTTATTTAGAATCTCTTTTATTTCATTCACTTCTCCTTTTCATTTTCATTTTTCAAAAGCATTTTCATCATAATAACTCTTTTTTTTCATAATGTGGGGTTCTTTCTTTTTGTAACAACTTTCGAAGTTGAGTCTCATTTCATATTTCTTTGTCTTTCACTTGGGTTTCATTCTTCCTTCCTTTCCACGCCTCCAACTTATGATTTGGCCTAATTAAACCATCTAAACATAACAATGCTTCAAAAAAGGATTTTTGGTGAGAAGGTAGGGACAATTTGGTTCAAGAGACTTTCTTTTTGTTTTTTGCCAACAAATAGGTTAGCCTCAAATGGTGCCAAAATGTATGCACACCCTCACAAGGTAGTGACAAAGGATTATGGACAATTGTGTTCCCTCTTGGAATTGTTGCCCAATATCATGTCTTGTATTCACCAATATTTACATAATTGGACTAACACGAGAAATTATAGGACTCCACATACATGTTTTCAAGTAAGACCTTACCACACATGGCACTTCAAAATATACTCATTTAGCACATCTCGAAAAGATCAAAAGTGTACGTGCGATGTTCATTGCAAGGTCATATTAAAATGCAGATAGTCAATAAAAGACTCAAAGAGATCGCTCGAAAGTGCAACCACATCAATTTAATTATCCCAACACCACTACTATACACCACGCTCATCATAAGCACTATTCAAGAAATTTATATTGAACACAATCGATCCTCAAATTATTATCCATGAAAACTCCAAGCATTTCACGATTTAAATTCATTGGGGGTTGAGAAATCAAGAGAGAACAAAATAGATACAGGAGTCACATTTTAACCAAAAGAGCAATAATGAACTCAACGGGGGAGATATTGGCCCAGAGGCCATAACAGTGTCCACAATGCACATAAATATCATAACGAGATAAGGATAAAAGCACTTCTTAAGCAATCATTGGGATTGATATTTGCTGACTTGTTCGGTGAATAAATGAGTAAGATTAGATTGCCTATGGTACTTGTGGTTTAGGACGTTATATCCTGCACTTTCGCAAAATTCACCATGATCGCCCAACGCACATGGGTGAATTGCCGTTCTTTCCATGGATGTTGCTGAAATCACCAGTGTGCTTCTCATTTTGCATGCCTGATTAGGCGAAATGCAACGGGTTATCCCAACGGCATCAATGCATCACCTATTAGGTGATGCACATCACCGAACTAGTTAGTAAGCACTTAAAGTTAAGTCTCTTGTTAGGAAAACTCGTTGGAGCTTTTCTTACGGCACTCGGTGGATTGCCGAGTTGCCTTTTCCATCACCCAACTTTTTGCACAATACCTGCACATTGTGACACCCACTATATTAAAAACAACTAACACTTGGGTTGACTCCCAGGATGTGCCTGATTTAAATTTGCTACACGACGTGGATATGTTCTTCAAACATCATCCAAATACACCACTTCAACAACCCACACATCATGACTTTCAACAAAGTATACCTTCAAACTCTCTCCATTGACTTTGAAACTCACCCCTTTGAATCTTCAATTTCAATCGCTCCATTTCCATACACTCGTATGATAGTGTGCGGACCAGTCTACATGGACTTGATCTTTCCAAGGAAGAGTTTCAACCTTGAATTGAAGAGTAGGACCAAGTCCTCCACCCAAAACTCACAAAGTAGAATCTTAGTATCATGCCACCGTTTAACCTTTTCCTCATATACGGTGGAGCTTTCGTAGGCTTGCAAACAAAATTTATCCAACTCAATGATTTGGTGCACACGACCATTGGAGGCCACATCCCAATTAATATTTATCTTCTTCAATGCCAATAAAGCTTGGTGTTCTAACTCAACTTGAAGATGAAAAGCTTTCCCTAACATTAAATTGTAGGGACACATACCCATGGGAGATTTGAATGTCATACGATAAGCCCATAGTGCATCATCAAGCTTCCTGGACCAATCAGTACAATGGACATTCAAAATTTTGGCGAAGAGCTCTTTATTTCTTTATTAGACACCTCAACTTGTCCACTTGATTAGGGATGGAATGGTGTTGCCACCTTGTGATTGACCCCCATATGTTGAGAGGAGGATTGCAAACTAATGGTTGCAAAAAAAGTGATCCACCAACACTTATAATGGCCCTTGGGGTACCAAACCTTGTGAAGATATTATTCTTGAGAAACTTTCTGAAAGTTTGTGCTTCATTGTTTGGTAATGCCATTGTTTCAACCCACTTGGAGACATAGTCAACTGCTACAAGGATGTACTTGTTTCCAAAATATGCTCGAAACTTCTCAAACCCATATACCACAGCGAACAACCCTTCCGTTACAGTGTTATTCTTTTGAGCACAATTCAACGTTTTGCTAGCATAATAGATAGGATGGAAGAAATTATTTTTGCGTTACCCAAGAGCAACTCCTAAATCCAATCCACTAGCATTGCTTATCATTTCAAAAGGGAGATTCCAATCAGGTGCAATAATTATGGGAGCTGAGATCAGTTTCTTCTTGAGTTTTTTGAAAGCTGCCATACAAGAATTATCGAAAACAAATGTGCCTCCTTCTAAAGAAGATTACACAATGGAATTGCAATCTTGGAGAAATATTTAATGAACCGCCTATAGAACCCGACATGACCAAGAAAACTCCTCACACCTTTTACCAAAATTGGGGAGATAATTTTTTGATATCTTGTATTTTGTCGTGATCAACTTCAATACCATCCCCAAAAATTTTGTGCCCAAGCACAATTCCCTCTTTCACCATAAAGTGACATTTCTCCCACTTAAGGGCCAAGTTTAACTCCACACACCTTTTCAACACCATATCTAAATGCCTTAAACATTCCTTAAAACAATCTCCAACGACAGAAAAATCATCCATGAAGATGTTGAAAGGTAACTGGGGCATTACATAGCCCAAAAGGGAATTCTATTGAATCCATAGGTATCATAGGGGTATGTAAACATTGTCTTCTATTGAACCTCTAGTGCAGTGGAGATTTGGTTGTACCTAGAATATCCATCAAGAAAGCAATACCATCCCTTTTCGGCAAGCCTATCAAGCATCTGATCAATAAAGGGCATAGGAAAATGATCTTTTTTGGTCCATGAATTAAGATTCCGATAGTCCATGCACACACGCCACCCAGTGACAGGTCTAGTGGCAACTAACATAATTTTTTTATCGGGAGCTACCGTGATACCACCCTTTTTTGGAATACATTTCACAAGACTTACCCATTGACTGTCCGCAATTGGGAAAATAACTCTTGCATCTAACCATTTTATAATTTCTTTCTTCACCACTTCTTGAATAAGAGGATTTAATCTTCGTCGATGTTCAATACTTGGCTTACAATCTTCTGCCAAATTTATTTTGTGAGTGCATATGCCTAGTGAAATTCCCACAATATCGGTAACTGACCACCCTAAGGCTTTCATGTGCCTCTTCAAAACTATGATTAACAACTCCACCTGCCATTGTTTAAGATCACTTGCAATACATACCGAAAGTGTGTTGTTGTCCCTTAAGAAAACATATTTGAGATGAGGCAGGAGCACTTTCAACTCTAAATTTGGTGGTTCAATGATGGATTTTATGGCCATTAGTGTTTCTCGACTAGGCAAATTGAGGTCGAGTTTAGCTTGAAAAGAATTATGTGAGACCACACCTACAAGGGCAGCCACAACCACATCATAGTTTCTAATTTTGTCTTGGTCATAGTTAAGTAGCACTTGAGCCAAAGGTTCCCTACAATATGCTGGACTTCCAATACTTGTCACTAATTCATTAATTTGATCCAAGTGAGACACAACATGCATATCATTTGGGTATTTCATTGATTTGTGAATGTTGAAGCTAGCTACTTCATTGCTGACTCAAAACTTTAACACACCACCTTTCACATCAATCAAGGCCCTGAACGTAGGCAAGAACAGTATACCAAGAATAATCAGCATTTCAACATCAATTTCACAATCAACCACAGCAAAATCAGTGGGGAACACAAAGTTGTAAACTTTCACTATCACATCATAGACCAAACCCACCAATCTATTTATTAAACAATCATACATTAGGGGTCTCATGTTTGTTGGTTTTGGTTTATCAAGCCTAAGCTTACTAAATATCATTGACGACATCAAATTTATACTTGCACCAAGATCACATAAATCTTTTACAAAAGTACACATAACAATGGTGTATGGGATAGTAAAACTCCTGGGTCATCTCCCTTGAGGACATCATTCTTTGCCATTACTGCACCATATGGATGCGTCCATTCAATTGTTTCACAATCTATCACCCTTTTCTTCATCACCAACTCTTTCATGTATTTAGCAGAACCCGATATTTCGGTCAAGGCATCCACTAATGGAATATTCACATTCAAATCCTTCACTATTTCTACAAACTTTTAGATTTTGGCATTGTCATTTATTTTCCTCAATCTTTGAGAAAACAGAGGTGTGATATTTATTCGAGGTAATGTGGATGAAGCCTCAACATCACTTTTTATATATATTTTGTGTGTTTCTCATCTTGCTTCTTTTTCTTGAGCTTTATCCATTTCCTTTGGTGATTCGTTATCATCAATCAGCTCTTGAACATTAAATTTGTCGGGTCTTATGATCTCTTGCAATGCCTTTCCACTTCTAGTAATGATGGTGGAAACATGGAGTGAATTTCTTTGATTCCCCTTTGAATTAGACAATTCACTCTCATAAGTATTAGCATACACAAGAGTGGTTGCTTGTCCCCTCTTTTCTTCAAGTGAATTGATGGAGGATGCATGCGAGAGCACGGTGGTGGAAAAAGTCAAAACATCACTATTCATTCCTTTCAAAATCATATTTGAACCCTCTAACTTGTTTAAGATTTTAGTCAACAAATCATCAGTTTGTGTCTTTTTTGGTTCATATGGAATGAAAGGTTGTTCATAGCTAACATCTTCACATTCTCTTATGAAACACTTCTCCTCAAGTCTATTAGTCAAACCTTGATTTTCGACAAGCTTTAGATGACTTGGAAGAAAACCCTCTGATTTCCACTTCTCATGTATACCTCTTCATCGTACCCACCCCAGGATATTTCATTTGTTGAGTTTGCTCAACCTCTAATAATGTGCTCGGATAACATTTCAAGCTAAGCGGTCAACCTAGCAATGCTTTTGTCATACTCTTGGTTCTTTTCTTCTTATTTTGTGAGCGCCCCCAAATGTAGAAGTGACACATAATAATCAATTGTATACCAAACTTGATTGTTTTTTATTATCTCATCAAGAAACTGTCACACCCCGAGGCTACTCTCTTGACATAACACGAGACTTAGGATCACGAGTTACCCCAAGCTAACCCTGTGTATGGCATATATCAAGCATATTTAGAATAACTGAATAAGACATATACTATAACTGAAAGTAGGGAATGCTTAAATAGTCTAAAGATATAAAACATATTAAGAGTTTGATAACAACTAAAAGATTAAACTTAACAATTCAAGCTGATAATACTATAATGTCTGAATAGCCTCTAACTGAGTTGAGTTACTGGGACATGCCCCCCGCTAACTCTAATAAAGATGGAAAACTGAATAAAAGGGCTAAAATGTAAAACATGTCTATTGTCCTCAAAGTATAAGGACTCACCACTGAAGCTGCTGAAATACGGACCAAGAATCTATCTAAGCGCGATCTAGATGCTGAGTTCCTCAACCTACATCATGAAATGATGTATCGCAGAGTATGCGTAAGTACTTGGAATGTACTGAGCATGCAGTATATAGATACTAAGCTGAAACAAGGCATAACTGAGCAATACTCTAAACTGAGCAAGAATGTAAATACTGAAAAGATAACTGAAAAGCTAAACTGAATGCAATGACCAAGTGTTACTCATGAACATGACATGCTAAACTGAATACTTAAATATATACTGAAAACCCGGTCAATGCACTAGGAGTTTGACTGTGGAACTACTATTAACTGACATAAAACCACGTGAGCTAAACACGGAGTCCAATGTATACGCCCCGTCGAAAGGACCCAATATACCTTGCCAGGGGTATAAAGGCATGACTGGAGTGATCACTAAATTTAATGCCCAACAGAGGGGACTTATTCTCCTATGGGGGCATGTAGTTGTCGGACTATGAGGCTACGCTGAACCCTAATCCAACTCAGTGCTAAGTCTACTCCAAAGTGAATATGTATATGACCGAAATGTGACTGAAAGACCGAATAGCTCAAAATACTGACATGCTAACTGAGAATGTAACATTTATATACTGATAATGTGACATTTGAAATCTAAATCATGATTATCTATTTAACTGACCTGGAAAGTGTAATTCATGAACTAGGAGAATCTACACAAACTAGGATTCTGAGTTTCATACAAGGAATTGAGCAAGCGTTCCAAGAAAACCTATTATTTCAATTAAGGATACTACCACAACTAAATCACCACAAAACTCCAAGGTTTTAGAAACCCTAGGTCTAAACAAGATATGGAGAATCAAGGAGCTGACTGAATTTTAGGGACCTAGTTGATGAAAGGAACCCACTAGTGAAATCCCACATACTTGATGACGAAATCTTTGATGAAATCCATCAATTTTGGGGCTAAAACTTGAAGAAAACCTTCTGATTGTCCTTGGGAAACTGACGCCTCTTTCTTCTTCTTTTTGCTCTAAGTTTGGATGATTTTAGGTGAATGAGGGTTTTGGGTATGTCTGACTAAGTTATTAGGCTTAAACTAAGTAAAACGACATAGTTTAGGCATCAAATCAAGTAGTTTAAGTGCCAAACACATAGGGGAAAAGATCAAAATAACCCTAACTTAAATCTGACGAGTGCCACCTACTACAAGATTGATGGGCCGTCGTTTGACCCACCAACAGTCGGTCAGTCAAGCTCTGCCTGATAGGGCTTCACTAAAATGAGCATAACTTTTTACTCTGAGATGGGACTTTAGCAAACTCGGTGGTATTGGAAAGAGGATTCAATGGTCTTTAATTTGATAGGTCATGGGCCACTGAATTCATTTTTGCTAAAATATATGAATGTTTGAAGGGTACCCGACAACCAATTCTCCTCTACTTGGTTGTTGACCCTCACCTACGGTCCATAGGTCCAACCACAGACCATACAAGTCGATCGTGGGTGGGATCAGAGACCATCAAAATTTGGACCTTAGCGATGGAAGCCCACCTACGATCTATGGTTCTACCTACAGTCTGTGGGTGGTTCCATTTGTACTGGCACCAGCTTTTTGAAAACTAGGATTTTCTTCATTTTGAGATCCAAGGTGTTACAAAAATCTTGTTGCTTCACTGAATGGTTACTTAATGATACCTTCTCGCACAAGATACTCATCCAATCACTTATTCACAACATCAAGACTTTGGTAAAAATATTACAATAACAGTTAATCAAGGAAATCATGTTTAGGGCATGTAAAATTACGTGCTTGAAATGTATCCAAGCTTTGTGCGCTTGTTCCCCACTAATTCTTTCAAAATTCTGAATGTTCTTTTCAACTTCATAACTTTTGACGGAGGAAAGAACCTTTTAAGAAAAGTTTCAATCAATTCTTCCCATAAGGTAATAGACTCCCTTGATAATTTAATCAACCGTCTAGTTTCCTCCCCCATTAGAGAGAAGGAAATAACCTCGGCCACATTGACTCTTCTAAGATACATTGAGTTGAAAATGAATTGCACACATATGCAAATTTTTGGATATGCTCATTAGAAACTTCGTACTCTAGACACCCAAACAATCCTCCCCCTTTCATGATCTTAAAAATTGGTTTGGTTACAATGAATGCGATATCCTTGTGCACCGGTGGTAAACAAATTGCTTCCAATTCATTGGTGGTGTAAGAAACCACCTCATCTTCTCTTCTAACACCATCGTCTTGCACATGGCAACTAGAGTCATGGCTGTTATGTTTATTCATTGTTACACCTACCAAGAGATCACAACAAGAAATCCAAGTGTAAGACTATTCAACTAACAAAACAAATTAATATGAAAAATACTTCTTAAACTAAAAAGCTAACTACCATTCCTCGGCAGCGACACCATTTTTGATAATGCTTAAATGCCTTCCTTAAAACCAATTAAAAAGGACATCGATTGTTGTCAATAAAAACACCCAATTAAGAGTCGGGGTTGAATCCCACAAGGTATGGTATGCAAAGACTTTAATTATAGAGTGAACAAGCTATTAATTCCAATGAAGTTGAAATAACAAATGGGTGGAGAAGCCCACCAATTTTAACAACACTAATTCAGACACCTAATTAACAATATTGAAATAATCAATGATTCACGAAACTAATTGACTCTACGGATGTGGAGATAGAGTGTTGAATTCACTTGGGGTATTGTAAAATTTCTTGTTACAACAAGTTAATCACAAATAAGCTAGGTCATCATAGTTGATGAAAATATTCATTCGATCTCAAGACATCGTTGCATAGAATTTCCTTTCGGTCTCATATATATGCCATCCTAAACAACCAAAAACTTAAGATATGCAATCAAGTGCCCTTAATAAGAGCTATGGATTACCCATTTATATTGATATGTTTCAAGCACCATTACAAGATCAACACTAGCATTAAGTTGGCCATCCAAATTCGTGAATTGATTACTCATCAATCAATCAAATCTATGATTAACAACCGTAGAATAGAGTAATTCAACAAATCACTAAATTAAACTAACATTCAACCCCATAATCACACCCAAGGGTTTGGGGTTTTAGCCACACATTGCAAGGTGTAAATAGATTATACCTTGCATGAAATTAGTCTTGCATAGCATGAAATTGGGTATTTAATAGAAAAGTCACTTCAAATTCAACCTCAATTTAACAAATTATAGTTCACAAAGTTGAAAACATCAACAATAAAAGTGTTCTCACTCAATAGAAAATGTTTCTCTCTCTAGAATGTTCAAAATATTTCTATCAATTTTTCCACACCCTCTTTCTCTCTCATCTGGGCTATTTATACTTTACTAAAATTTTGTCTAAAAATTAACTACGCATTTCATTCAACAACATTAGCTGAGTTTGGCGACCGCATTCAACAAATCACCTATATTTCTTCGGTCTACCCTTTTCTTGCTTTATGATTCAGGTGTTTGAGCCTTATTTGGCTATCTCGTTTGAGTTTGCTTTGTAAACTTGTCGAATCGCCGATTTTCACCTCATGTAGCACCATCATTTTATCTTCCAGCACTTTCAGATTCAGCGACATCTCCTCACTTCGCCATTTGTCTTTCGGTGGATCGTCATTCTTGCCTCATTTCGCCAATTGACTTTGAAAGTTGACTTTGTGCACTATCAACTTAGGCGATCTCAGGTTGTTTAGTGACTCGCCCTTCTTTTTGACGGGTTTGAAAGTGATTAGGGTGTCATGCGAAATCTTACAATTGTAAATAAAGACATCGATAAATCAAATGAGAAAAACTTATACAAAAAATGAAAATATTATTAAATGGAATTTGGTCAATTGGCCTACATATTAAAAACTACTAAAAAACATTAAGATTGTAGAGAGAAAGCTCCCAATAAACAAAAGTCTCTAAATGACTACATTGTGGATTCTATTGTGTTTTTGTTATGAGAATAGATATCTTCGATTTATAGGATTCCAAACTTTCCCTCTAAGGAAAGAATTAACCAAAAATGGAAGAAAATATATTTTCCTTTCATGAAAAGTGAAAATATTTATGGTTATGTTTTGTCTATTCTTTTAGGAAAAAATAAACTTCCTTTCATGAAAAGTGAAAACATTTATGGTAATGTTTTGTCTTTTCTTTTAGGAAAAAATAAACTTCAAATCTCCCCTTCACACTGGATTTTGTTGACAAAATTTAATACACCTTCTTCATGTGCATGATAATCTTGTTATTCACATAGTCTTCATCACTGCTACTTGTCATGATTAAAACTAAGGTTTAAAATATATGGGTTAAAATGGTTTCCAAATATTTTATTTTTATTCTTAAAAATTGCAGCAGGAATGTTGAAAATATGATTTAAAACTTTTTCTTCACATTTAGTTGGACAAAGTCTTCATTGTCATCAAATTCGTTGCAAATTCATTTGAAACAGCTTGAATGCATCTTCAACTCTATAACCCATTAAATCATGGGACTATTGAACCATCGCTCTTATACCACTAGTTGGATTTGAAAGTGATTAGGGTGTCATACGGAAGCTTACAATTGCAAATCAAGACATCGATAAATCAAACGGGAAAAACTTATACTAAAAATCAAAATAATATTTTATGAAATTTGGTCAATTGGCCTACAAATTAAAAACTAATAAAAAAATTAAAATTGTAGAGTGAAAATCTCCCCATAAACAAATGTTTCTAAATGACTATATCGTGGATTCTATTGTGTGTTTTTTTTTTTTTGAAGAGAATAGGGATCTTCAATTCATACGATTTCAAAAAATTTCTTTAAGGAAAGAATGAATCAAAAATGGAAGAAAAATATATTTTCCTTTCATGAAAAGTAAAAACATTCATGGTAATGTTTTGTCTTTTCTTTTAGGAAAAAATAAACTTCAAATAAGGTAAGCAAATCAAGGCAAAAACCTTAACACTCTTTAGGTGATCAACGATGTGTAGTTTGCACTTCTTTCTTGCATATTTGGCCATTATTTCAAAAATCAATCATTGCCTTGTCCATTTGCCTTCATTGCTGAACATCATCAATATATCATCATAATAGGACAACATTAGTCATTGAGGAACACTACTTATTGAACTAAATAGACCCTAAATGAGTGACAATCTACAACTCATCACGTGTAAAGAAAATAGGCTACCCCATAGAATTCGGTAGTCCAAACTCAATAGAACCATCAAAACTTCCATCTGAGATCGTTTCAATGAGAAGTGGTCCCACACCCAAGTTCTATTTTAATCTAAAAACCATAAGAAGGCTCAGAATGAGATCGGAAACCTAGGGAACCACACAAAAGGTTGTTGCAGACCAAACTTGACATTCTAGAGTTAACCCTGCTGACACAATTCTCATCCAAGCATGTTTAACTAGAATGCTGACCAAAGCCAAACCTTGGCTTAAGCTTTAGAGTTGAAATGCCTACTGACACAAAATCACACCAAAAGTCTTAGGCCCCAACAAACATTGCCCCTAGCCTAAAATGTCCATTACATAGCAGATGAAACCAATAGAATTTCATTCTGAGGTCGTCATCCTTAACTTTTGACTGAAGTCAATCGTTCAAGTTTCAATGGCACAAAATACAGAAACTTACACAAAATCCAAACGAACGACCCAGTGGTCGAACACTTGTCCCAGCAAGTCATAAATGACTTGTGGTCACTACAGAAAAGCTTTAAATGATGAAAATATTGAAAATGAAAGAAAGTAACCTATAGGGTCATAACTAAATTTCAAAAAGTTACTACCTCATACTTACTCATAATAATTTATCTTAACATTTTGCCAAAACAATTATAAGCATATTGGCGTGAGACATCTGAAATAAATGACTCACAGGATCTCTGGATATCTAGGGCAGTTAAATAGGTTCATAAAGTATGAATGATATATATTTTAACATGAGTCACACTTCAATCTAAAGGTATTTGATATGAAACATTATTTTCTTGGGAATGAAAAAGAATATAACTACTATGATTTATGTGATACAAGTGATATGAGACGCCCCAAACCTTGGAGAGGTCCTAACTGGCCTCGTTATTAACTAATTGAGAAGCCCACTATATAACATTTGAAACTATAATACTTGGGTCAACTAGGTTACCTATTGTTGGGTTCAATGTTATAATGTATGATGGATAGTGATACATAGAATAAATATTGTTGAATTAAAATGTGAAAGTTCTGCAAGTATGAATGGAGTTATTCCATTCGTGAATACTCATGACAAATGAATGCAACATTTCATATTTCTAGGCTACCTTTTCACATACATGCATCATTCTGCTCACCTATAGGCTATAAATATCTGATTCTTTCTCAGATATTGATGTAAGGTTTTTAGATAAGTTTTTGAAACAAGCTTACAAGAAGACAAACACTACATAGTAAGAAAAAAAGTTTCTGTTTTTCCAAAAACTTCAAGTGTGATTACAAGCTATTGAGTGGTTTGCTGGACAACAAATTTGAGGTACCACTATTTGTTTGTTGTGAGTCATTTTATCCTGGGAGTATATATCCCATAACCTTGGGTACTTGAGGGGAATAATTTCCTTAAAGAAACTCTGTGAATTCAAAGGACTTGACTCTTCTTCGTTTCATCTTGTTGATTATATGATTTTTGTTTCTGAAATTTATTTAACTTCATATTGTATATTTCATTATTTTTATGAAATTTGTTTGAAGTTATTTTTTTTTGGAAAAAAAAGATTTTGCACTACGAGAAAGTTGACAATCTTAAGGAAATTATGCTCATCTTATTGTGTAATTGTTTATTGGAACTTTAATGTTTTAAATCTGAATAAATATATGACAATACTTTATTTATAATTGGTTTCTAGAGATTAAAATCTTTGTGATTTTATGCTCTGTTTGAACTTGATACTAACTTGGTGAACCTAAAAAGTTCGTCAGAAAATCAAAGTTCATTCGGTTAACGATTGGGAGTTATAAACTTCATCGTTAAACTAGAAACAAAATGGAAATAAAGATCAAGTCTTTATTTGAAGACATTAAGTGTGCTTGTCTTTTATGACAACAAGATGACTAATGAAATTGGAGTCATGGCTGATACGACATAGAAAATTGGTGCAATGAATATTGCTTTCATCGAAATGTACAAGCGTTACTCCTGCTATAACATCACTTGAAAAACCTGGAAAATTCACTGGCATAGATTTCAAGAGGTGGAAGCAAAAGATTCTATTTTATTTAACTACTTTGTGTCTACAAAGATTCATCAAAGAAAGTGTTCCTGAGTTAGCGAATTCAACTCCGAAAGGTGAACGCATTATGGTTATTGAAGCTTGGAAGCATTCTAGTTTCTTATGCAAGAACTATATTTTGAATGGGCTTCATGACGACTTGTACAATGTGTACAACAATATGAAAACTTCCAAAGACCTCTGGGATGATTTAGAAAAGAAGTATAAGATGAAGGATGTTGGATTGAAAAAATTCATCGTGGTAAAGTTTCTGGACTTCAAGATGGTCGATAACAAATTTGTTAGGAATTGTAAGTGATTATCAATGATCTCCTTGCGGAGGGTCTACTAATTAATGAGGCCTTCCAAGTAGCTGCTATGATTGAGAAGTTACCTCCTTTGTGGAAGGACATCAAAAATTACTTAAATTATAAGAGAAAGGATATGTCCCTTGAAGATCTCATTGTAAGATTGTGAATTGAAGATGACAATAAGGTTGCGGAAAAGAGGTCTCGTTGAAATTCAACAATATTAGGAGCTAATATTTTTGAAGATGGAGGTCTAAAAAGAGAAAGGCAAACTCTGCAAAGCAATGTAGTCAACTTAAGAAGAAATTCAAAGGTAGGTGCTTTTATTGTGGCAAAAATGGTCATATGGCTGCAGATTGTAAAGCTCCCAAGAAAGTAAAGAAGAAAGATCAAGAAAATGTTGTTGAATTTGAAGATGATGATGATTTATGTGTTATGCTTTCTGAATGCAATCTTGTTGGCAATCCAAGAGAGTGGTGGATAGATTCCGGAGCCACCCGCCATGTATGCGCCAACAAAGAGCTTTTTGCATCATACGAGCCTACTCAAGGTGATGACATGATTTACATTGCAAACTTGGCAACTACAAAGGTTGAATAAACGGGCAAAGTTCTCTTGAAGATGACATCTGGCAAGGTGGTGACTCTGAAGGATGTGCTACATATTCCAGAATTAAGAAAGAACTTGGTTTCTACTCCACTTCTTACTAAAAATGAATTCAAATGTGTATTTTTTTCCTGACAAAGTCGTAATTAGTTAGAATGAAGTGTATGTTGGAAAGGGCTGCCTTTGCGAGTGCTTGTTTAAGCTCAATGTAATAGCTACTGGTAATAATAAAAGTTCTTACTCTACTTTCTTGAGTCGAGTGGTTTATGACATGAACGTTAGGGACATGTCAATTATAAGACCTTGCGAAAACTGATTAGCTTGGAATTATTGCCTAATTTTGGGTGCAATAAAACACAATGTCAAATATGTGTGGAAGCTAAGGTTGCTAAGCATCCTTATAAATCTGTTGAAAGGAATTCCAATCCTTTAAATTTGATTCACACGAACATTTGTGATATGAAATCAACACCAACGCATGGTGGGAAGAGTATTTCATAACTTTTATTGATGATTGCACTAGATATTATTATGTTTATTTTCTATCAAGTAAGTATGAAGCAATTGAAGCATTTAGGCAATACAAAAATAAGTTATAAATCAGTTGGATAAAAAGATAAAAATGATAAGAAGTGACAGGGGTGGAGAATATGAATCTGTATTTGCGAAAGTATGTTTGGAAAATAGAATTATCCATCAAATGATTGCCCCTTATTCACCACAATCTAATGAGATTGCAGAAAGAAAAAATCAAACTTCAAAAGACATAATGAATGCATTACTTATAAGTTCAAGTTTACCACAACACTTATGGGGGGAAGCTATCCTTACGGAAATCAAATACTCAATAGAGTTCCCCATAGCAAGACACAATCTATTTCGTATGAAAAATGGAAAGGAAATAAACCCAACTTGAAATATTTCAAAGTGTGGGGGTGTCTAGCAAAAGTCCAAGTTTCTATACCTAAAAGATTGAAAATAGGACCAAAGACTATGGACTGTATGTTTATTGGATATGCTATAAATAGCAAGGCATGTCTATTTTTGGTTAATAAATCTGAACATCCAGATATTCATGACATTATGATAATTGAATCAGATAATTTTGAATTCTTTGAACACATTTACCCGTATAAAGCTAGATATGAAGATTCTAGTGGGGGGTCTAAACGACCTCAAGATGAACCAAAGGAAAATGTACAAAATGAAGAAAATCCAAAGCATAGTAAGCATCAAAGGACTGCTACTTCCATTGGATCAGATTTTGTAACATTTCTCATTGATAATGAGCCTCAAACCTTCCAAGAAGTAATATCCTCTGTAGATTCATCTTTTCGGAAAGAAGCTGTCAATAGTGAGATTGAATCAATGTTGAATAACCATATTTGGAAGTTGGTTGATATTCCTCGGAAAAATAAGCCTTTAGGATCAAAATGGATCTTTAAAACGAAAATGAAGGTTGATGGTACTATTGACAAGTACAAGGCAAGAGTCGTAGTCAAAGGCTTCAATGGAAAAGAAGGCCTTTATTACATTGATACATACTCGCCAGTGACAAGGATTACATCTATTCGGATGTTGGTTGCACTAGTAGCATTATATGATCTTGAAATCAATCAATTGGATGTAAAAATAGCCTTTTTAAATGAAGAGTTAGAGGAAGAAATTTACATGGAACAACCTGAGGGGTTTGTGGTTCCTGGTAAAGAAAGAAAAGTGTGCAAATTTGTGAAGTCACTTTATGGACTGAAATAAGCACCCAAACTGTGCCATGCAAAGTTTGACCAAGCAATGTTGGCAAACGAATTTAAGATTAATGAGTGTGACAAATGTGTTTACATTAAAGACACTCCAAATCATAAGGTCATTGTTTGTTTGTATGTGGTTGATATGTTAATCAATAGTAGAGACTTAGCTGACATAAATGCTACTAAGTAAATGCTTACTAGTAGATTTGAAATGAAAGACCTTGGAGTGGCAGATGTAATATTGGGAATAAAAATTCTTCGAACTCCACAAGGTTTGGCTTTGTCACAGTCTCACTATATTGAAAAGGTACTTGACAAGTTAAGTATTTGGATTTCAATATTGTCAAGACTCCAATAAACGTGAGCTTGCACTTCAAAAGAATAAAGGTGAAAGTGACTCACTATTGGACTATGCGAGAGTGTTGGGAAGTTTGATGTATATCATGAACTGTACACGACCAGATATAGCATGTGCTATTATTAGTAAGTTGAGTCAGTACAGGAGCAATCCCAATCAAACTCACTAGATGGCAATGGAGAGATTTTTAGGATATTTAAAACATACTAAAAACTATGCTTTGCATTATGACAAATATCCATCAATAATTGAATGATATAGTGATGCAAATTGGATCACTGGATCAGATGAAGTAAAATCCACAAGTGGATATGTATTTACTCTTGGTGGTGGAGACGTCTCTTGGAAATCATCCAAATAGACATGTATTGCTCACTCCACTATGGAATCTGAATTTATTGCTTTATATAAAGCCGGTGAAGAAGCTGAATGACTCTGAAATTTCTTGGAAGATATTCCGTATTGGCCTAAGCCATTGGCACCTGTTTGCATACATTGTGATAGTCAGGCTGCAATAGGTAAGGCAGGGAGCATGATGTATAACGGTAAATCTCGCCACATAAGTCGGAGACATAATACTGTTAGAGAAGTACTCTCTAGTGGAATTATCACAATTGACTATGTAAGGTCAAAAGATAATGTATCGGATCCACTTACAGAAGGCATAACTAGAGACAGAGTTGAATAGACATCTAAGAGGATGGGTTTAAGGTCTAGGACAAGTCAAGCTTGATAGTAACTCTACCTAGCAGACTGGAGATCCCAAGAGCTAGGTTCAAAGAGATCAAATAAAGTTGTGTTTGACGGTTAGTACGAATAACATGTACATGTAGATCTTTCTCCTACAACAGTTTGGTGTTTAAGGTTAAAGTTGAAATATGGAAACTGGGAGCATTATCCATCTAAATATACAACACTTGCCTACGGACGGGATTGATGAACATTCAAAGCTATCTTGAGAACTACAAATCAAGGCTTCACTATCTTCCAGTCTATTGGAAGACACCACAAGAAGGATTTTTTAAAATGAAACATGGATGGTGAATCAAAAGGTAACCCAGGATGGTTTTTGTTTGCGGAATTCTACTTGGGATCTTATTTATGCATAGGGGTAAGAAATCCAAGATGGTACTAATCTAGAAGCAGAAGTCTATCCATAAGAGAAGCACTGGTACACTGTGTAATAGAAGGACGAAGACATGTTTACCTGGAAACAAACTTACTAGTGTTGCTCAAAATTCTCACAAAAGTGTGGGAAATTCCATGGAATATATCAGTACTAGTTGAAGATATAAAGGAAATATTACAAATGTGTTGTGTTCAGATTCAACATACTTATAGAGAGGGAAACATTTTCGTTGACTATATCGCTAATCTTGCTTTTGATAGACTAGGAAGATAAGTTTTAAATTTTTTTACATAATTATCAAGTTATGGAAAGAAAAGTGTGAATTTAGACAAACAATATTGTCCCACCTTAAGCATAAAAACAAAGAAAATAAGCCGACAAGGGAATTTGCGAGATGGGGAAACAATAGTTCTCATTTCATGATTATTTTCTCAAAGAGAATTGATAGCAGAGTATTCAAAGAAAACAGACGTGGCTTCTCACTTTCCTTACATATTAGAGGCCACAACATAAAAGAGCATTTCAAATATTCTTAAGCAATAGTTCAATTTTACACCAGGGGTACATGAAAAGGATGCCAGTTATGACAAAAAATCAGTTAAATTGATTCTGGTGGGCTTGTATAAAAACAACTTCGAAGACAATAAATTGATTCTGGTGGCCAACACAACATGAAAATGTTCAAATTTTTAAAATAGTTTTGCGTTTCCACTTAAACCTCTTGATTTGGCAAGCAAAAAGAGGATTAGCATATATGATGGTGATTCAAACACTAGTCAAGCATAAAAGAAGGGAGGTACTCACCGGATTTTTGAAGAATGGAATTGTATGGAAACACTTGGGCACATTGGGATCAAGATGGAAAGTTACAGTCTTTCCCCAGTTTTTTTATTATTATTTTTAGTTGAACTTTTTGTTCATGGGTTGATCTTTGTTGGATCAGCCTTTTGGACTTATTTAGATGTATTTGAAAGACTGGGAAACTTACGTAAATATACTATATTAAGAAAATATTTACCATTTATAGCAATAACATTTTTTTCACTTGATCATTTTTAATATGTTTATAATACATTTTTAATACATATTACATAAAACATTTTATAAAACACATATAATACAAGTTTTATTGATGAATAGTACATTTATCACACATTTTAATACAATTATAATACAATGTATCAATTTCTTACCAAAACAAGCATAATATATTTTAAAATAGTTAAAATACATATATATTGCATACATAATTTATTTTTAATACATAGTGCATATTTATCATAATATTGCTATATATTTCTATAAATGATAATAAAAAAATTATCACTAAAATTAGTAATTATTTATTAAAAGGTACCCATCCGAGTAATTTTTCTTAGACTATATATAAAATGGTCCTATGGCCAACATATTAGTGAAAAAAATGTTTTTATTACCACTCCACCCCCTACCAGCCACCCACGCCCACATATCCCCAAAAAAAATAATATTTTTTTAATAACAAAAATTAGCTTTTTTTATATGAAAAAATTTAGTTTTTTTATGAGATTTTTTTTTTTGAAGTTTTTTTACCTCCCCACCCCTTCTAGCCCCCTCCCCGCCACTTTTCTTTCTTTTATGCTTTTACCCATTTTATCAGTTTAACTATCCACTTTTAAATGGATAGTATGAGTATTATTCATTTTTACCCGTTTTAAATAAGTTATATCCCCAACCCATTTAAAATGCATAAATATGTGTGGATACCCATATAAATTACCCTTTTGCCACCCCTAGCCCGTGATATCCCTTGGCTTGACATGCCATAAGATTGAATATTGACAAATGTAGAAGCTTTTAAAACATGAGTGTTCAATTACTTAGTAAACACACTCAACAACTTTATTATATTAAAAATCTGAAATTTGTATAATATACATATGTTTATATAATGTTAGTGAAAGATACAAATCAACTCACTTATATATGAAGCCTCTAATCATAGTGAAGATAGGTTACTAGGACAAGACTCCAGACTACTTGAATATTGTATTAACAATATATACTAACTACTAATACTCAAGAAAAACTAGATCCCTCCAAAAGCATGGAGATCTCATCAAAGCTAGACGAAAGTGATTCTATTGATGTGTCTGTTGATGATCCTAAATACCTAAATCTATAATTTTTAAAGATGTAGCATCGAATAACATTTGTACATGAAATGTATGGTATGTAAAATAGTTGAATGAAAAAACTAGTAAGACTGATCACGTTGAGCTAAATTAAGAACTATGAAGATAGACTAAAACAAAAGTAAACTTTATAGGAAAAAATGCATGTGTTCTTTAACAACAAAATATTATAAATGAATGTATGAAATAATAGCAAATATTGAAAATAATAATTATACTTTTCTTAGAAAGTTTCTCCAAATGATAATCATCTTGTGATCCTCATGACCATACAATATCTTGCCCACATTGCCAGCGCCATTCTTTACCATGCCAGGGTAAAGTACAAACTTAACTAATGGATCCAATCTTTCAGCCCTTACCACGGGCTTTCTTAGGAGTCACTTGATAAGTTGGTAAACTCTGAAACATGGGTTATTGCCTAATCTTAATGCCACTTAGAAGTATTTTATTTGTTTGTTTTCTTATATGTAGACATTTCTGGGAAACAACGATACTAGAGAAATAGAAACTTAAAGCAATATGGCTAAGGATCAGCAAAGAGAATGTGTGCCACAAGTCATCACTTACATCTCATAGGTACTAGTGCAGAAGGGGTGAAAAGAATATTTGAATGTGATTTTTAGGCACCTGTGTGCCACAAGTTTGGACCCTGCATCTCGTAGGTGCCAATACTTGTGAGCCGAGATGACTCTGAAGGGAAAAATCAGTCCAGTGACAATTACATACTTTAGGAGTTTCCAAGGAGGTTTTAGGGACCTGTGCAAGGATATTATAGAGGGTTTTTTCCAAATTGGGTACTTAACATTATAATACATTTAATAAAGAGCAGAGTACTCATAGTGAGTATAATTTTAGCTTCTTCTTGAAGGAAAACACCATGTTGGTGAATCAAATCTTGGAATAAATATTATTTGCTTATAATTAATGAATTTGAGCAATTCACCTTCAATATAATTTTTTTTTCTCTCATTATGAGTAGCTAAATTTTCTTCTAGAGGTGTGTGCATGATGGGTGATTAGATTAGATTGGATAGTGAATAATTATTCTTAGAACTGATTATAATGCAATGGTTTATTAATTTGGTTTTTCAAGTTTTAATTTAATTATTAATGGTTGCAGACAATAATTGAACTCTCTAATTTTGCTTTTCCTTGAGAAAGGATAGTGAAGTTGGGTAAGACTTCAATGGTGAAGATTTGAGCTAAAAATAGTTTAGATTCAATTTAAACCTTATCTAAGGGCTTGAGCTAAAGATAGTTTATGCTCAGTAAGCTAATGTTTGGTTGTTCATATATTATGGTTTTGGTTTTGAGAAAATAAATGAACACATTCACTGGGTTTCTAATCTTTGAATGTAGTTAAAACTAAGGCTATCCATGTGGCAATTCATTTTATGTTATTTAATTAGTATCTATCAAATTGGTACTCCATCAAATGCACATCTCTAGTCTCTCCAATCTTGTTGAATCAACATTTGTGTTATGTGTTGCAAGTGAAATCTTTAATCGGTTACTTAATTTAGACCAATTCTCCCCCTTTACATTTATACTGATACAATGTGCATACTCCATTGAATTGATTTACGAATTTTGGTAAACTACCTCCGATCTCTATGAGATCAACCCTGACTCTTGTTGGATAATTATTTTGTATACGACCATATCCACCTCCTTAACCAAAGAGTTGTTTTGGAAGGTACAAAAAATTGTGTTCGTTGCCATGGATTTTTTTTTAATTAAAAGGTCCATAATGGAACATTTATTTAAAAACAGGAAAATTTTTATTAAAAGCCCACCGCCAAAGTGGACTGGCCCAATTTGGTGTAAAGAAACACTAAATAAAAAAGAGAGACAGAAAAAATCAAAGGAAAAATGAAGTTTGAATTCCCCGAACTCTAAGTATACTAGCCACTATTTGTGCTTGCAACACCGGAATGTTGCTAATGATCCTACTTGGGGAAATATGACTACACATGATTGGCATCCATATCCTTACCTCCACGGTCAAGTCTAAACATAAAATGCTGGCCTTTGTGACAACCTATGGAAAATTTCGGCCTGGACATAGCTTTGAAGCCAACCAAGCACCCAACTCACAATCTTTATCCTTGAAGGCCTAGATATCATGGTTGAGTAACCCATAAATCTGATTAATTGCCTCCTGGCCATAGTTCACAACCTTTGACCGAATAGTGATCAACCTTGATGCCATGTAAGTCTCCATGAGGTTGACATAAAACTCCCTCACCCATTGCTCATTTCCCTTGCAAAGTTCTTCTACAAAGCATATCCAACTGGATGCCATCAACCTTTGGTGGAAAGTGGGAAGAATTTCCCCAACTTTTTCAAGTGATACGCCTCTCTCCGTATGTAGCTTCATCTTCATCAAATAAGCATAATAAATCTCTTGTGCTTGGAGAGATACAAATAAATGTTGGTCATATTCAACCACTACTTCCTCGTCAAAACTGAGTCCATGTGCCTTTCTTGACTTTGTAAGAATCTAAAAACCACAATACCATGCAAGTGGGAGAATTATATGTTAAATGATGCTATTTCATAGGTAGAAGTCAAACAAAATGGGTAGAACACAATTTGGAACTAAAACAGGCTTGCTGAAAATTTTCACCCCGGCAAAAAAATAGTCCTAGATATTACAAAAGTGAAGTCATGTTCGAATAAGCGAACATCACCAAAGAGAATGGGTATCGCTTAAGCAAACATTACTTTTGAAATGGCGAATCTGCTTTTGCGAACATTCGCCCCCTTTCAACATGAACAACCAATTTTGATTCCACTTTTGAGCATGAAATTTCAACTACAGTAAGTGCAAATCAACAACAACCAAACAAGCAATCAAGAAAGTCAATCATTTCGGCACACATGTTTCGAAAATCATTTTTGAGATCTTTTAGACATTTTATCAAACACGTGATGCACATTCAATTTTCAACAATTAGATCATGAAATGTGTAATCAAGACTTTCCCAAATACTCTTAATCTGCCCAGACATATGTATTTAACAAATTATGCAAATAATTTGGCCAACACAATCAAAATTTTTACCCCTCAAAGTTTGAGAAGTTACTACCACTAAATACCCTCACTTTCACCAAGGCAATCAAAGTTACCCAATGAGTATTACCACTTCAAGAGAGTTAGAGTGAGAGAGACATACATGATAGTGTTTGGACAAGGAATACCAAGAGTTTGGAACCGTTTGGAGATTAGTAGAGAGGAGAGCAAAGGTGTGAGACTTTTATTTTGGAACCGTTGTGCATTTTTGATGGGATTTTAGCCTCAAACTTCATTTCCTCCAAGATTCACGCCTCCAAACTTGTCCAAACTAATTCTACAAATTCTAAAATCATGACGTTTAGTAAAAGAACAAAAATTAACCTACCCTAGAAATAAAAAAACTCAAAGTTAGATACCGATGAGGTGCCTCCCATCAAGCGCATAATTTAAAGACATGGCGTGATGCTGGGTACATCACCTTTTGTGTTTCCACTTCGAGGCAATGAACCGTCTCCCCAACCTGAGATCAATTTCACTCCGAAGAGCATGGAGAGTGCTAGAGAGCATCAAGAATATTACCCAACCTCTTTCTTACCCAACTTCGAATCATGCTCTCATTTTGGATTGTTGGGCAAAAGTGAAAGGGTCACTAGATCATGCAAACACTGAAATTCATAATTATTGGCCTTCAAGTGAGTGACAGTCTCACTTTCCAATGAACTAAAGTTTCTATATACGATCTTTTTTGCTTTTTCTTGCAACTCTAGTATCATACTAGTTATTTTAGCTTCTTGGATTATTATTAACTTGGGTTGGTTGCACAAGCTCAAGATACCTTCTATATCCACCTCAATTTGTCTCTTGTATTGGCTTCAAGCAATTAGATTCCAAACATGAGTTGGATTGTCTCATCACATCAAGCAAGGTGTATGTCATTAGACCCTTCTTCGCTGTTTCCGGCCATTGGATAATGAGGAGTTTTCACCCTCACAGTTGTTTTCACCTTAGCCCTAAGAGTGGAAAGTCCAAACTCAAAGCCGACCATGCCATAGCACCGCGTCAGGTGCATTTTTCTAATACTTTCCTTTTCTTGGGAGAGTACAAGTAGGGCTGCTTACCCAAACTGAGATTTTCATCCACGACCCTAAGCCTTAATTGACTTACTACACTTGTTTCAGCAAAATGCCATGGGTCGGTAGAGGGCATACCATTCCCAAATATGTAATGATCACAGAAAGGCATAGAAACAAAATAAAAGAAAATAAACACAACAATTCACAATCTAGATAGAAACAAGTATACTAGAAATCCTAAATCAATTTAATACACCTAATTGCTCCCCGACACCGACACCATTTTTCATAACACTCAAATCACTCTTCCAAACCAATCAAAGAGTGAGCGGTCGTCGTTAATAAAAGTATTTAACTAAGAGTCAGAGTCGAATCCCACAGAGAAAAATTTCTCGACGATTGAAAAAATAAAGGCTAACTAGATACTAGCTTGAATCTAAATATACAAGGTACACAATTATCAAATAGAATACAATTTTTCTAACTACACTTCCAACAGGGACCTAGATGATATCAACCAAGAAATGTATGGGAATTGGAAAACTTCGAGATTTAATCAACACCCAAAGATCCATTGCAATTCAATCCAAGATCAATCAATCATATTTTCGTTAAGTCATCATAGGCCAATCCTAATATCCTTTCGATCTGAAAGGACTATTAGAAGACATCTCCTTTCAGTCTCAATCATTTAATTCAAAAAAATAACCCACTACCTTAATTTAGACATCTTTTTCGGTCAAGCCTTGCACGCAACAATGAAACCCTAAAATTTCTCCTTTCGATCTCAAATTTAAGAGTCAAAGCTAAAATGTGATTATCAATCTAATTCTTCACTTCACAATTCTGATTTTCAAGCAACCCATGAAGATCAGAATCTAGGATTGAGAGAGTGCACTCTCAACCCATAAATTCAAATATGAAAACTAGATTGAACCTATTTCATGAAATCAACCGTGGAAACAAGGAATTACAAAAGAAATAGAGCAATAAATCAAATACCGAAATAGCATTGCCTATTTCTAGCACAAAATCCCCAATTTTCACACACACAATTACACCCACATTTCTAGCAATTAAGAACAGGAAAATGAAGAAAGGTAAGAGAAATTTACTAAAGTAGAACACCATCTCCAAATCCACATTTGTAATGTGAGGGAACTTGCTTTAAATGTCTCAACCCCAAGATCAAGAAAAATGTAAAATCTACATTTTGATGAGTTTTTCTCTCTATAATAGTTCTCTCTAAAAATTTTTTGATTCTAAATTCTAAATTATGCTCCCTACTACCCTATTTTTGAATTTTAGGTCCAATGTTTGAGAATTTCCCCTTCTCCTTGTCTGGATAGGCGGGCTTCATAAAAGCGACATGAGGTTCGCAAAAACAAACTTCACAAAAGAGAACAAAAGTTCTCTTAAGAGAACCTCACCTTTTTAGACCAGTTCATAAAAGCGAACCCCACATAATCCCTTAAGCGGCCGATTGACTTTGGTTATGCGAGGTTTTGTTTCTTTTCAGCTTCTTCTCCACTTCTGTTCATCTTTTTCTTTCCCAATTTCACAACACTTGAAACAACACAATCCAAAGGATAATTATCCTCTTTATCTACTTGAGTGCCACAAAATCACAAGAAAAAAAAAATCCTCAAATGAGTGCAAATCCACAACTCATCAAGTATATCTATATGCACAATTCCAGGACAATCTTCCATTGAAGCATAAACTCAAAGTACCTCAAGTCAGTGGCATAAATCTTCTTGGTTTTCTTAAATATTAACAAAAATTTATTGTATTCATAACATTTAATTGAAGTTAAGACTTCACAATCCTCGTGAAAGATGCATTGTCACTCACACAATAGAAAATCTCACATACAATTATGATTTTCAATCCAAGGGATTATAGATTTATGCAAAAGACACTCTCACAAATGAATTCATGCATACACATATTGATCCATAGACTTGCTCTGAATGTAGATCGCCACTAATGTAGATCGACAAGGCTTAACATCTCCAATGATGTGTGGGTTTGTGTAGGCTTGGGCAAAAGGCATGTTATCATTTGGTCAAGTAATTAAGATATCTTCCTAATGCTTCAACTTTTTATTTGAGCACACCACTCACATTTTTTGGATTTTCCTTCCATCATATACCTTCTTCATATAAATTTCACTTATTTCATCTTCCATTTTTATTTTCACTTGAGGCATATTCATACATTGACCTAGCACCCACATTTTTGTTTTGCTTTATTCATAGATTTATTTCAACACTTTCCTATTTAAATCTTATGGTGATCTATGCTTTTAGTTCAAACCTGTTTATTTCATTGGTGCACACAATCCCCAAACTTAGGCTTTTGCCTATATTTTACATCATTCACTTTTTCTCCTTCTTTCCCCCAAACTTAGGTTTTTTTCCTTCATCACAAATCATTTACAACTAGGGAGACATGAGGGCGTCAAGATAAAGGGTTACAAAGGTTCAAGGTACACAACATGGTGGCAAAAAAATTGGGTTAAGATCAATGGGGCAGACTAAGATTATATTAGTGGAGTAAAATTTGGGATTATGTGGCTGGTAAAAAGGGCCTAGGTTTATCTTTCAAGCTGAGTCAAATCTAGTATTTTGCCTTGAAATACACGTTGGAGCAAGTTCTAGTGAACATGCATATACAAAAATGAATCAAATCCTTACCACACAAGCCATTACAATCTAAAAACATTTCAAGCTAGTGTCAAAATCAATTGAATCGAATGACTTTTGAAAAACTACAATGGGGAAACGTTGCTTGTAAATCATAAAGCCAAACAACAATGTACATGCCATGATAATAGATTGCTTATTGAATCACATTTTCCCATTTACAAATAATTTTAAACCTCCCTTTGCCAAATTTTTTGGGGTGGTTTGTCTAGCAAGAGGTGTGACACAACACTCAATTTAAAACTAAAAGTTGACATTTTCCCTTAATAAAGTCGCCTTTCAATCTATCATATGAAAACACCAACCCAATTCGATGCAAAAGGACTTAATAAAGATAAAATTTAGAAGAAAAATATTTTGCTACTTGGGAGAGATTCGTAGCATAAAGAAAACTTCTTAGAGTTTATTTAACTTACTACTTTTCACAAAGATGAAATTGATTAATGTGCAATAAATTTATTGAGAGAACAAGGCCTATTGAAGGCTGTAAGCGCTAATTTTCAAGAACGAGTAGTAAGAATAATAGAGTCAATGTAAAACCAACCTGGCTAAGCAAACAGATTTTTTTTGTAAGATATAGTTCCTCATTCCTCAAAGATAGGGTTTTGTCAAATTGTCATAAAAATTAATAACATAACAAAAAAAATAACAATAACCACAAAAATAACCTAAAATGACCCCCAACTTCAAAGTTAACATTGTCCTCAATGCTAGTGCAATAAGGGAAGATCAAGGGGGAAACGCTTCCTGGATCACTAATCCTATTCTTGTCCATCATTTTCCTTTGTCTCATTAATCGTGTCATCATTGCGCTACTCAAATGCCTTTCTTCTTATTTGCATTGCAACTATTTACCCATCATTAATATGGAACCCCATCATTAAACAAGCAATGAGTATGACAACTTCATTATGGACTTTTTGTTCATTTTTTGAATGCATGAGTGAGCACACAATAATTCGGGCCAGAGCTTGGCTTTGAAGTTTAAGTCTTGGTGAGATATTTCACTTTTCATGGTAGCCTAGTTGGGCGGGCCTCAAGCAATAGTGTTGGCAACCCATTGAATTTTGCTGCATTTAGTAGCAACTATCTTAACAAAAAAAATCCCTGCTCCTTATCTTCCCGTTCTAGAATAGGGAGTTGATCACCTCTGGTGTGATGTCAATCTCCACATCCCTCACAAGATTCAAAGGAAGATTTGGAAAATTTTCTAGTAACTATGAAGGCCCGTTGATTCCTTGTTTTCTTGATACGGGGCATTAAATTCAAAGATTAGCTATAACAATAAATCGCCTAGAGAATGTTCGACGAAAATAGATTTCTGGTTGTGAACTACTGCACCATATAAGGGAATTCCTCCCCTTACACGGTTCTGTTGATACCTTTTTCTGGTGTGGCGGTACAATTACTTTTGTAAATATTATAATTCTATTTCATCCATTCAACTCCAAATCGCATGTGCTCCACCTTAATAATTGCATTGTGAGAAGATTTTTCGTTGCCTTTTCCTCTCCTTTTTTTCTTGCTTATGGAATAAGAGTTTTTGTGATCATTCATATTTGATTGACCCTTTCTGGGAGTCATTTTCTACAATTGGGATTGTAAGATAAGAACAATTCCACATATTTATGAGGTTTTCATTTTATAAGAAGTAAATTCAAAATAAAAGGAAGTTATAAGAGAAAGAGAAATTATGAGCGTGAAAATATTGTAGCATTTAATTACCAACATGAGACTAGCCTGGGATCGACAGTTCACAAATGCAAGATTGTAGACCTCCGGTTCATGTTACGCCTCCTACAAAAAAAATTGTAAGAATTTGGGTAAATTAGTGTTATACCGGTATTTCACCGATGGGGAACTATAGTATGCAAGTGAAAGACCAATTCAAGGTTGAGGAATAGTGACATTCATCATCCACTGTTTCATATGTGAAACGCAGTGCACCCATTGTGAAGTGCAAATGCTTCAAATCACCCTTATGACCAAAATTGATCCAAGTTCTTCTTAATGATCAACAATCAATTCCAATGGGTACTCAGACTTCCCAGAGTATTCACAAGGCAATTCCAAATGAATGGATATTATCTCGTCTATCATTGAAAATCATCAAGCACACAAGCAGGAAAATTTTGCCCTATAAGATCTCTCATTCAAAATTTCTTACCAAAAGATTAAAATCACTCAAATCCACATAAAAAGCCTTAGTAAAGCTACTCATTTACAATTTTCAACCCAAAAATGAAAGATTCACATAATGACAAATTTCCCATTAGGAATGATATCACCCATTCCATCATGGAGCAACTTCATACACTATGTAAACACAAATGGGTTATTTAGAATTCACCCCCAAACTCAAATTTAATTTATCTAAATCATATATTCCACATGCTATACATCATTTTAAAGGAAATTTCCTTAAAATTTGACTATATTAAACATCAAAACCCATTTTTGAAATCACAAATTTTGAGTTTAAGCAACAGATTTTGAAGGAAATCTGAACTAAAACATGAAACCATTACCACATTATCACATTGTGAAGCTTAAAATAAAGAAATTAGATTACACACAAGATAGTTGGAGATATGCAAGAAGAAAAACAAAGAGCTTCAATGGCAGTTTGGCATTGGCTCAAGAACCTCACAAAAAATGAGGGTTTTAAGATTTTGAAGTTTAGAAGATTCGGAATGAGGCAAGGAAACAAAAGAAGAGTTTAAATAGAGAGTGCAACGGATTTAGGTGGTCTATAAGTTGAAGGACTTTATGAATATTGGAATGGAGGTTAGGGGACGTGTATAAGAAAGGTGGTAAAGGGTTATATCTCTTTGCGCATGGGGAAAAGGCAGTCAAAATCGAATCATTTTAGTTCCTCAAGAGTCAAAATTAAAACATTTCACATTTACTTGACTTGCATGTTATTGGAAACATGTGAATCACAACTAGTGACACGCCGACTGTAATACAGACTAGTTGGAATCTTGCCAGTTCACTGATTTACACGGGCGCATTGAGTGACATTGTACAATATTTGACTGGTGGTTCACTTGTCAATCGTAGGTTTTAAAAACTGTTCCCAATTATATAATGGAAACATACATTTAACTGGCGGTGTACAATGCCCAATCGACGTGACATACCTATCATGCACCAATTGCCCAGACGATTAATTTTTCATTGTTTTGACTTGACATCATTTTGCTCCTTTAAAAACACATAACAAACAACATAAAGTGAAGTAAAAAGGAAATAAAGAAACTTGGGTTGCCTCTCAAGAATTACTTAATTTAACATTGAGGCACAATGCAAGTACCTCAAGATTACCCGATATCGGATGGAATTTCCCTTTCTTGTGGATCTTTCATTAGCACATCCATAAACTCCTCTACATTCATCTGATGGCCTTATATATATTCATACTTTTTAACTTAAATGATTTTTTCTCCAATTCGAAATTGGATCTCTCCACTCTCCACTCTCCACATCAACATTGAGAAAGGTTACTCCCAATATCCCCTCAACTTTCGATGTGTTCCAATCACAATTCGTCCTAATAATTCCTTCGAGTAGCACCTTTATTTTGTCAAACAAATGATCTATAAGTGCTCCTCCTTCCAACACATTGATGATCACTTTTTTTCGAGGGATCAAAGATGGAATGAAAGAAGCCAATGAGAAAACCTCAGATTAGTCTTATCTATGACCCATTATTATTTTTTGTTTAAACCTCAACCACACTTCATGGTGATATTCTTCGAGTTCTACCAAAAGTTGGAAATTTCACCTCGCAAATGTACCACAAGATAAATTAGGAAATATTTTCAAGAAAAACCTTCTTAAATTCATCCCATCATAATCGACCCTTGGGAAAACTCTACAAGCCATGTTGTGGTTTCATTAGTTAATAAGAAAGAAACAACCTTAGCTGTATAGACTCTTGGATGATGTTCCTTGTATCTAGAGGGAGACAAACTACCACAAAATTTCACAAGTGCTAGTTCGCATCCTCCACCGCTTTAACTTAGAATAGCCCCTTAATTTGTAGTAGATGAAGCATTAGACATGTCACTTGTAATACGACATTTCCTAAAAAGCAACAGCATTAAACACAATATAATAAGAGCACAAAATGCACACAAGTTCAAATTTAGAAATATGCAAAAGCTAATTATTAACCAATCCCTAGCAATGGTGCTATTTTTTTATAATCTCTAAGCAATGTCCTCTTTTTCAGGGCATAGTTGGTCATATGGAAGACAATACCCAACTTTAATGGTCAGGGTTTAACCTCGAGGATTATGAGGTAGGATCTCCTTCAATTGATTTTACAATTCGAAACAAATTAGCAAATTGAATTCTCAATGCGAGTACGCGTGCACACACACACACACACATATATATAATAAGAAAAAAATAATCACAACAAAATCAATTGATACATGGATAAAGTGTGTGTATGTGTGTGTGTGTATATATATATATAATGGATAGGGGTTAAGTAACAACTAATCTTTACCAATATTAATTAAGAAAATAAGGAATCAAACACAAATTTGATCTACCAAGACTGGAAAGGACTAGGGTGTGTGATATCGATTGGGTTTTAACACAAAAAGGAAAAGATTAACCACAACAAAATTGATCGATACATGGATAACATTTGGTCTAGGCTATGATTTTATATTCTCTCAAGCGATTAAAAGTATGTCCCTTGAATTTTTAATATTACGACGCAGGGGTAACCCCTAGATATAACATGGCGTATAGAACCCCGAGGGACTCCATACAAGCGACTTAGCCCTCATAATATAAGAAATAGAACAATAAGAGTAAAACAATAGTCCAAGTCCAAAACCTTTTATAAAACAAAGCGGAAGTCTAATACCTTGTCTCATCATAATCATCTAATACATTAGAATGAAATTGGTCCTAGCCCATACATCATGCTCAAAAGAGAAAATAGATGAAAGAAAGTAAAAACAATAAAGTCCGTCCTCGAAGCATGAGGACTCACCAAAGTTCGGGAATCAATCAAATCACCCACGAGCCACGAAACTGAGCACTATGAATATCGAACCCTACATTTGGGAAAAATATAGGCAACATTATGCGTTAGTACAAAACAATGTACCAAGTATGATAGCCATGCATATAACATTTAAATCATTGTAAAAAGGGACACTTCATTTCATGACATGCAATTGACCAAGCTAAACATGATATAAGAGAGTTATAAAACATAAATCATAAATCATGGTCAATGCAAGCTAACTTCATCTTTAAAACCTTTGAACTCATATGCGATACTTCTTGAATTAACCTTAGTTCATTATTACTTGTGAGGAATTGGCCTTAACCGACATTAAGACCATGTGAGCTATAACATAGAATCCGGTGTCTATCCCACACCGAAAAGTGGTGTCCTACTTGCCGAAGGTAGAACCTGAACTTCTTGCTTAAGTGGATCAACTATCTAATCAACCTATATGGGCACATAGTTTTGGGATAAGGAGATTGCTACTAGAAACCCGGCCTCTACTAACGGGGGAGCTTCCATCTCATGAGATTACTTTGGAAACCCGACCTCTATGACAGGAGAGCTTCCATCTCACTATCAATATCCATTCGGTGTTTAGTATAAATTGCCATGGAATAGTCATCTCTTACTTGAATTCATTACTCATGAAAAGGAGCCATTGGAAAAGTAATTCAAGCTAGTTTCATTAAGATAGCTCCTTGTCTTTGATTGAATTAGGTGAGAAAGCCTTTCAACCTATGAATCATTTCTATGTGATAAAATGATTTACCACATGTTAGTATGTGTTTTAGTGACAATATCCTTTCACAACACAACATTATCATAATTGGTACTTTACTCTCAAGCACCCTTAAAACATTTGTGTAGATTTCATAAAACAATGCACAAGTCCATAATTTACCACTTGAGGTTCAAAATCCACTTTCAATCACAAACTCTTGGAAAACAAGGGTTAGATATGGATTTCATCATAAATACATGTAAAGCTTGCAATACATGTTTAATTTTATAGAACTCTTCCTAGAAGGTCAAAATCTCACATCATATGATTCATAACTTGAAAACATAGGGATTACATGGGTTCATAGGGGAAATCATCATAAAATCATCATGTATCATCCATTCATGCATAAGAGAACATAATTCAATAATTCAAATTAATAATAAGGAGAACCCATGATAATTGATTAAAACCCTAACTCAATTGGGGAATTCTACCATTTGAAATTGAGGGATTTGGGAACTCCATGCATGGAATAAATCCATGGATGAAAATTATCATACACCAATTTATAGCCTTCAATGGAAGAATTGGGACCTTAGCTTGAAACTTTAGGTAAATCCTTCTTCTTCAAGTTTGTAAAGAGAGAATAGTTGGAGAGAAGCTTGGTTTTCTTTTGCGAAATTGGAAGAATGAATTAAATGGGTTAATTTGGGGGTTGTAAATGCTTATATAGGTATTCTAAAAATAGGCAAAAGTACATAGTATATGTATTAATTAATTAGGGAAAGACCTAACTGCCCCTGAAAAATAACTGACAGTAGTGACCCACGACCCACCACCGACAGACTGTGGATGGACCAATGGTCCTTCCTGTACACACGTGGTCCATGGTTAGATTCTTTTTCCTAGACCCACGACTCCTGTACCACGGAGCATGGACCCACCTACGGTCTATAGGTCCAATCGTGGTCCATGGCCTGGACACATTTTGGGTGGCCCTCTCCACAGACCCACATATGGCTCGTGGCTTGACCCACGACTAGTGGTTGGGTCCTCATGGATGGCACCTGTAAGTCCTGAAATCTGATATGGTTCCCTTTTTTAGATTCGAGGTGTTACAATATCTCCCCCTTGGGACTATTCGTCCTCGAATGAGATTCAAACTGGGTCACAAAGGATAGGAGAGGAACTAACAACGCAACCTACAATGCAATGCATACAACCAAGGAGGAACTATCTACTCCAAGCTAGGAAGTTCTAAAAACATCATAAGAGGGGTGAATCTAACTCTATCAACCTATTATGCATTCAATGTACATAAGCAAGGAGAAAACATCAACTCCCAGCTCAACATACTCAAATGCATCATAAGGAAGTAGGAACTACATCTAGATACCCAATATGCATGAAATTTTAACATTACTCATTTACAAGGAGGAACTACCTTCTCCAAGATAAAAGCATGCTCAATAAAATCTCAGGGAGCTCATATGCAATTTACTTTCAAAAAGCATATCTAAAGCATGTTCATCCATTCATCTCATGAAGTCTATAGGCAACTCATACTCAATGCACAACAACATGAGAAAAATCAATCATATAAACTCATTTTATTTCAAAACACAAGTTTTCACGAACATGCATAACATAAGGAAATCATGGAGACACATAAAAAAACATGACTCCCAAGTAGCACCCTCAACTAGTTGATTCCTCGACAAAACCTTAACATAAGCTATTTCCTTGTTTCTTACCTTCTTGAATTGTCGGTCTAGAATCTCTACTGGAACTTCCTCATAAGAGAGAATTTCATCAACTCCCAACCCTTCTAGGAAAACTATGGATTTCGGATCTCCAACACACTTTTTAAGCATAGAGACATGGAATACGGGATGCATTGTTACCAACTCAATTGGCAAATCTAACTCATAAGCAACCTTACGAACGCGTCTCAAAACCTTATATGGGCCTACATATCGGGGACTAAGCTTCCCTTTCTTACTAAACCTCATCACACCCTTCATGGGTAAGATTTTCAAGTAAACCCAATCGTTAACATAAAACTCTAGATCCCTTCTCCTCACATCGGCATATGACTTTTATCTATTTTGAGTCATTTTCCACTTTTCCCTGATAAGCTGAACTTTCTCCATGACTTTTTGTACAAATTCAAGACCTATTAGGGACACTTCACCCACCTCAAACCATCTTATATAAGATCTACACCCCCTACAATATAAGGCCTCAAATGGAGCCATATCAATACTTGAGTGATAATTGTTATTGTAAGCAAATTCAATCAATGAAAAATGGTCATCCTAATTGCCGTTAAAATTGATCACACAAGCCCTTAACATATCTTCCAAAGATTGGATCATACGCTCCGCTTGACCATTGGTCTGGGGATGAAAAGCCGTTCGAAGCTGAACCTTAGTGCCAAGCCCCTTTTGGAAGGACTTCTAAATCTAAGAAGTGAATTGGGTACCACGATAAGAAATAATGGACAAGGGCACTCCATGCAACCTTACCATTTCCCTCAAGTACAACATGGCATAGTCCTCCATCGAGTAGGAAACCTTAATAGGAAGGAAATGAGCTAATTTCGCCATTCGATCTAATATCACCCAAATCGAATCGTGTTGTCGTCGGGTGTGAGGCCAACCAATTATAAAGTCCATGTTCAAGTCTTCCCACTTCCAAGTAGGAATGCTAATATCTTGGGATAAAACTCCCAAACTCTGATGTTCAACCTTCACTTGTTGGCAATTTGGACACTTAGCCACAGATCCCGCAATATCATTCTTCATCCCATTCTACCAATAGACCTCCCGTAAATCACGGTACATCTTGGTGTCTCTCGGGTGAATGGAATACCACAAACTACGGGCTTCTGCCAAAATTTGTTCCCTTAAGTCATCCATATTTAAAACACATAAATGACCTTGGTATCTAAGTACACCATCTCCCCTTGGGAGAAAGCCTCAACGAATTTCTTAAGAACCGCCTCTTTCAATTCTACCAAAATTGGATCAAGACCTTGCTAGGCTTTCACATCTACCAAAAAAGACAATTTAGAACCATTGTGAACCATAATGCCACCCTTGGTGGAGTCCACTAGTTTAACACCTAATCGAGCCAATCTATGAACATCTCAAACCAACTCTTTCTTTTCTTCTTCAATATGAGCCACACTACCTATAAATAATCTACTAAGAGCATACGCTACCACATTAGCTTTACCGGGGTGATAAAAGACACTCATGTCATAATTCTTCAATAACTCAAGCCACCTTCTTTGGCGAAGATTCAAATCTTTTTGACTAAACACATATTGCAAACTCTTGTGATCAGTAAACACATCTACATGTACTCCATACAAATAGTGTCTCCAAATCTTTAAGGCAAAAACGACCGCCGCTAACTCATGGTCACGAGTAGGATAGTTCTTCTCATGGATTTTAAGTTTCCTTGAGGCATAGGCCATAACTTTACTATTTTGCATAAGCATACACCCTAGCCCAATTCTCGAGGCATCACAATACACCACAAAACCATTCGTCCCTTCCAATAAGGTCAACATCGGAGCAGAAGTAAGTCTATCTTTCAACTCTTGGAAACTCCTTTCACATGCTACTGACCATATGAACTTAGCCTTGTGTTGAGTCAAAGCCGTCAAATGAGAGGCAATTGAAGAGAAACCCTAAAAAAACCTTCTATAATAACCAACCAAACCTAAGAATGTGACCAATGAAAGCTACAGACCTTAACCAAAATTCACATTTACTAAATTTTGCAAAAAGTTATTGGTCCTTAAGAATTTGCAGCACGATTCTCAAATGATCAATATGCTCATCCTCACTCCTTGAGTAGATCAAAATATCATCAATAAACACAATCACAAACATGTGAAGGTGTTGTATAAACACCGCCGGAGCATTAGTTAACCCAAACGACATTACTATGAACTCATAATGACCATACTGAGTTAAAAAGCCGTCTTCAGAATGTCATCATTTTTCACCCTCAATTGGTGATAACCCAATCGGAAATCAATCTTAGAAAAATAACTTTCCCCTTGAAGTTGGTCAAGGAAATCATCTATCCTAGGAAGAGGATACTTATTCTTAATGATCACCTTGTTCAACTATCGATAATTGATACTGATTTAACGTTTCAAGCACACCTCATCTAATTTAAGGTTCAAACGATCGTTAAGCAGTTTTAAACCCAACTAAGAGTTGGGGTCGAACCCACTGGGAGTGGTACGTGTTCAAATTCAATTAGGAAGTACAAATGTGGTTTAATCAGCTATAGGAATAAAAATTATCAAAAAAAACATAAACAAGTCAACAGGGGGTGACAATAAATGTTAGATGGGGGGTTTTTGGTTTGCAATTGTCAGCTACAATGCAGAGACACAAAACTAAATTAACAATATGGAGAAGAATTCTAGGGATGTGATCAATTATAGGCAAATTTCACTATATGGGTAATTAAAACTACTAATAAATAGCTATACATCAGTGGGTAGGCTAGGCTATGAGTGAAATAGCTTTCTCTCGAACAACTGATGTTTTGCGTAATGAACGACACAACTTCTAGTACGAGTGCCTACGATTGTGCAATAGTATAGTAACCCAACCAAGGGTAGAGGTTGTATCCCAAGGGAGCGTTTTTGAGAATTAATAAAAAAATAAATTTTAGTTCTAACTAGTCGTAGCTAAAGACATTAACGATTAAAAACATTGTAAATGAAAGGAGGACAGAAAAGTGTTAAATATCAATTTGGGGGTTTTGTCACGAGTATAGGAAAAACAACAAATATAACAAGAAAATCAAGTATGGGGAAGAGTTCTTGGGGTGTGACCACAATACAAGTTGAGATAAATAGTTGGGTACATGCTTTCGATAGGAAATTTGCAAGATAATAGTGACTAGGCTAAGCTTTAGATGAAAATAAGTTCCCTCTTGGGCAACTTACCCCGTTTCAAATGCGTTCCTCTCGGACACCCATTTGCCGCCTAAAGACCAGCCTACGCCTTACCGCACTCACTCTCTCAAGCTGAGTGTTAGGATATGGGACTAGGGCGCACCCTCTCGGGCTGAACCTCTTGTCGATCCACTCCTTAGGCCATAAGTCTAGTGATCTTGGTTTTGTGACCTCCCTCTCGGGCAAGCCGAAAACACATGGGTGGCTTTGTATTTGCAACTACAAACCCATTAAATTAAACCAAAAACACTGGGTGAAATCACCATTAAACTACATCTAACCTATCAGCAAGCAAGACCCAACAATAATATCAACACATATTTGCTAAATCACACCCCAAGAATGGGGATTTTTAGCCACACATCAAGAGATAGAAATTTATACCTTCAATGATGTTGAAATCAAATGGGTATAGAGAAATAAGTATTGATTTGAGCAAAAAGAGAAGAATTCAAGAGACCCACTTCCAAATTGGAAGACCCTCTTCTTCTTCTTCAAGTTTTCCAAAACCCTCTCCAAGCTTGAGAGTAAAATAAAAAGTACTAAAATTATGTCAAGAATCTGATATTGTCTAATAAGACTGCAAAAACTGATACTAAGCTATAACACTCAACGAGTATTTATATTTTTCAAAAATCTGTTCTACGGCAGATCATTCGGCTACATTAGTTGGAATCGCCGATCAACTCGGCGATTCGCCTTTTGGTGTAGTTCATTGCCGCCTAGCACCATCCTTCGGCATCGTCATGCTCTGGGTCATTGTGCAACATAGTACTGCTTCGCGAAACTCCTCAGCGATGCGCCGATTGCTCTGTTTTTTCTGCCGACTTGATCCTTTCCTTCAGGGCTCAGCACACTGGAACAAAAGGCGAAGTGAGACCCTTTGGTGATTCACCATGTGAACTCGGTGATCCTCAGGCCTTCATTTTCTTTTTCTTTTCAGTCTTTTCGTTCCTTTTTGCGAAGTAGTGTCCATGCTTTCCTTCAAACTTCAAATTCCTGAAACTTAAAGGTTTTCATCAGATATTGAGATAAAATAAGCATTTGAGGACACAATTTCTATTAAAATATAGCCCTTAATGAGTCCAATTTGTGGACTCATCAACACCCCCAACTTAAACTATTGCTTGTCCTCAAGCAACTCAAGTTCACTTGTTCAAAAAGGGTGTCTCAAATAGTGCTACACAATACTCAATCATGAATGTACACAACAAGAATTCAAACAATTATGTGAAGATTCAATTGTGTACTCAAAGATTCAAGTTGTGACACACCATTACCAAAGATTCTCATGCTCGCAATACTTGCTACTTGTGCAAGTTCAAGCTCAACAAAAGTATCTAAATGCCCTCACATAAAGAATGATTCCATAGTAACACATAGAGGTTAATCAATTCAAGATCAGGAATTAGATGCAACGCTCACACTCAAAAAGAGGAACACAATGTATGTTTTCACCCATAGGTTTACCCTTATCTTCCAATCGACTTTGGAATTGGCTTACTCAAGATCAAAAAGGTCTTTTCAAGGCTTTTAATGGGGCTAAGTGCAAAGGTATGGTCATTTAGTCTTAGTGATTTCTTCATCCTCGTGAGGTGTGGTGTTCTCAAAACATCCTTTTTCCTTCCGTTATCACTTTTTCTTCTAGTGCTTCTAAGTCATCCTTTTATTATCTCTCCATGTATTTCTTGGAAACCCGATTCCTTTTTGTACTTATAATTCCAAATATTTTTTGTTGGGTTTTCATTTTGTCTTGTAATACCATGGGATTGAGAGAGACTTTTCTTGCACTTCTTGACTTCTCCTTTTCCTTTTCACCACAACCCCAACTTAGGATTTTGGCCTAAGTTGGCTATTCACTAAACAACAAATCAAGAGAATTATAGGTAGTGGGTCAAGTAAAGTCTAGGGTTCATCATGGTTCTTCCAAAGAAAGGTAAGGCTCAAGGGTGTTCAAAAGAGTTTCACACACTCACGGGTAGGCCACAAAAGAGGTATATGTCAAATTTGGTTCACTCTTTAAAGTTGCCTACGATCATTTCAAGAGCACACCTTTCTAAATCAATCAGACTAACGAGGTAAATTCTAAGCTAATCACAAAAGGCATCGACACTTAAGTCAAACAAGACTACATACTTTCGCTAGTGTGCAACGGTCATTATAAGAGAATCAATTCGATAAATGGTTAAGTACAACAAAATGCAAAGAGTTCACATATTGTCTATGCAACTTCATTTGGTTTTGTCGTATCCGCACATTCATGTTCATTCGATTGATAGCACTATTCATGTCATCAGTATTGATCGGGACTGAGACTTAAATTTTACGAAAGAACAGCCACTTTCAACACACGAGAGGTGGCAAAAATGTGTGAAAAATTCAAAAAAATTTTGGAAGGGTCAAAATCATTTTTGTAATTTAAAACAAAAGGGAGCTACGAGCTCAAACATCCACAAAGAGCAGCGTAAAAACAATTTTAAACAGAACAACCCAAATATATACAAAACACAAATCATAAATAGCACATAAAAGGTTAGCCTCAACACCCCACCACAAATAAAAGCAATTTGTCCTCAAATGCAATTAACACAGACTCTGAAAGGCAAAATAAAGAAAAATAGAGAGGGAGGTAAAGAGGGAATCCTGTCTAAGTGGTCGCTCTATCTGTCTGGGCATCAGTACCCGGAGTGACTTCCAGAAGGATCGGCTCCACTAGGTCTACCAGCAGGACACTTTGCCAAGAAAGCTTGCACATCAGTGTTTATCATGATTTCTTCAGTTTTAGCTATGTTGTTCGCTGCAGCTCCCTCAATCATCTCTTCATTCATCTCTTCCTCTAAGTCAAGGTCGATTATATGTCTTGCTCTATCCCCATGTCCAGTGGTGGTCTGGGGCATTGCAGATAGGTCTGGAGTCTCCCTTGTTCTAAAGATCATGGACGCATCGGTGAACTTCAGTTGGTTTACATCTTTTCGCAGCTCAATGATAACAACTTTTAAAGTTGTCACCTTATCTATTGCCCCTTGTTTGTGCTCACACATTGCTATCTTGGCTGCTAGGGCGTTAATGATCGTGTTCAGAGGTGTCACAACATCAACTAGGGAAATCTGGATCATGCTTGGAGCAAAGGCCTCTAGATTGGCCGCCTGATGATCAGCAGAAATGGCGAGCTATCCCATCTGGAGTAGGGAAGCCTGGGTGAGTGGAGGTCGGGAAATAGCAGCAACAACATTAGGTCTAGGAGACTTTGCAGCAGAGGAAGAATTTGGTGGTGCCTCTGTAGGTGATGATTCTGTGCTTCCTGACTCTACCAATGCTGCCTTCTTCCTTTCTGCTTGATCCTTAAGGTACTTAGCTTCGATCCTCTAGACATCAGTAGAGGCTGTGGGCATCATTTCCACATCTCTCTTGGTATCTCAAGGTACTTGAGCTTGTTTGTGTAATGTTGTGATCAATAGTGGGAATGGAAGTGAGGTTTTGCTCTGCCTTGCACGCATGAGTATCTTTGATTTCACCCAAGTTTATCCGCGTTTCCTCTAATATGCAACATAGGCAAGCTGCCTTGGCAAGGCGAAGATTAGACTCATTTTGGGATGGCATGATTGTGCTGCTGATGAAACCAAACCATAACCTTGCTACTATGTTTAGCTCTTTCTTTTCTATTAGAGCTCCTTCCACCAACCATTTTGGAGTCTCATCTGAAATTAGTGGTGCTAACCACTTTTTCATATCATCAATTTCCTTTGTTCTGATCATGTGCTAGCAGTGATTTCCAATATTTGTGGGCATGCCCAAAACTATGTTAATCACCTCACTATCATACTTCACCCTCATTCCTCTAACACCCACATAGTCTACTTCTTCAAAGGTTGCTGCTAGTTGCTTTTTCTGGGGTATTAGTGCACTATATGCACTATAGAACTATTTTACCTAGTTTGGAATATAAGGACCGTGGGGCTTGGTGAAAACTTGGAACTTATGGTATCTCAGGCATTCCATTATCTCTGGGTGTCTGTCCATAACCCCGTCTATGGACAATCGCTTTTAATCCAGAATTGTCCTCAGTCCCTCAGCTTTTACTTGATTTGTTGACTTAGGCGGAGGACCTTGTACTGGAAGCGCTAATACCATTCCCTGCTCTGGAACTGGGGATGTAGGAGTGGTAGGCAGGGGTATTCCTAATCCTGGATGGATCATTTAGCTTCTTAGTTCGCCGCTCAGCCATATGTGCGATTAACAGATCATCCTCATCAAAACCCATATTTTCACTGTCAAATTGGTTGGGGTCGTTTCTATCAAAGTCATCACTATTAATGCTTGCATCTGATAGTTCAATGATCTTGTCCTTGCCCTTGCCTCTCCCACGAATTGTGGAAAGTTTAGCAACCTTGCTTCTGAATGCAGCTGCATCCTCGTTGATTTTAATCCCTTTTGTTTTACCTTGAGGTGACCTTCTTTATCTTGCAACTTTAGTTCTAGCCATTTCTGCAAAGGATTTGGGAAGAAGTTAGAACAGCTAAATCAAATTCATAGGGACGCAATTTTAGACTGTCTCACTGAATAGGTCAGAAAATCGCCTAGTTGCTTTGGCGAGCAATGCTTTGTCCACTGAGAGTCACAGTGCAATAAAGGAAAAATGGTACAGACAAGGGGTGATCGAGGATACTTTTGGTGATTAACAGAATGTTTTTGGTGATCTGAGACTTCTCACCGAAATCTATAAAATTCATGTCTAAAGTAGCATGGAATTAAAAGTGAGATGGGGTCAATAGGCGAACCGTTGAGTGATTTGGCGAGCTTGACCTAGCTCGCCAATCAGCCCATCATGCCTACTTCCCATCTATCTCCTTGATTTTAACCCACAACCCTAAAAAACAAAATCAGACATGCACTAGATCAATCAAACTTACAGTTTTTTTTTCTCTTTGCTCAACTTAAAAAGTATGCAGGAGTACCTCATAAAATTTCATTAATGTCGAATTTTCAGAATGGGATTTCAGCAATTAACACAGAAGGGTTAGATTAGCAAGTCAAGAGAGGCACTTGAATAGTCTAAAGTTGTCACCAAGACACAGTACTCAACATGGGATAAAATTTCTTGCAGTGAGAGTATAATTATCAGAATTAAATGCAGGGTTTTGAGGACTAACCTTTTAGTCAGATCAGGTCAAGACTGTGGTGTTATGTAGCATAATAGAACATATCCAAGCACTACTAAATTAGTTAAAGTACTCAAGAGATATGAAAACTTTTGAAAATATTAAATAGGTATGATGTTGCAAAAATTGAGATTGAGAGAATGTGAAAAAGGTTGAAAGTCAAAACCCGTGGCCTTATAGAAACCATTTAGATCTCACCCATTCAGGGATTCACCGATTTTTTATCGATATCGCCGAGTTTTATAGGACCTTTAATTAAGGTGAGGATCCAAAAGGCGGCCTTTGTCGAGGTCGCCGATCTAGTTGGCGATTCGCCGATGTGGCATTATGTAATTCATCCTATACTTTTCACAAACTTTCCATGCCCAATCCTACAAAATCAAGACACCTTATTTCAATCATAACATACTATAAGCATTTAAGGGTTCTAGGTTGCCTCCCAAACAGCGCCTTAGTTAGCATCGTGGCACGACATAAATCAGTACTCAAACTCCAGTTTTGGGGTTGGCCTTGGTATCACTAGGCAATCCCCCGTATTGTTTCGGGTGGAGATTGGGCGACGCACAACCCATGAGGTTCTCTAGAAGCTGGACAACTATGGAATGAGACCAAATCATCCGCTTCATTCCTTCAATGTCTTCCTTTATTTCTTTCAGCTCTCTTTCTTGCTCAGTCAGCTTGTGGAGAATGATTGAGAGCATTCCCAAAAGACTTTTAACCTCATTGTTCTTGAGACTCTTTCGCTCATGAGGAGGGATGTATTTATCATTCCTCTTACACTGGACCTCGATTTTCACCATGTTTTTGGCCAACTCATCCATCTGAGTCATTGGGGCAGCCAATATGAAGTCCTTTTCTACTTCTTGATTTATCTCAGCCATTTGATTAAGAAGTTGATCTGCTATCACATATGGCTATTTTACGATCCCTCCCGGAATGAGTTGGTCGACCAACCTCTTGTTTCCAGGACCAAGAGTTCTATAGAAACAGTCCAGGAGAACTATGTCGGGAATGTCATGATTTGGACATTGATTGATCAGTTTATTAAAGCTCGCCCATGATTTGTGGATCCGCTCACCCTCCACTTATTTGAAGGTGAGGATACGATCCTGGAACATCATTACCTCTAATAGGGGAAACTCTATTAGCTCCCGAGTATAGCTCACCATGCTCATTCCCTTTGTTTGGATACAAAAAAAACAACAAAACAAAGCTAAAAATAAAATTAGTGTACTACAACTAATAGGAACAAAAATTCTACTAATCTAAGAATTCTCAAGTAACACCACTCCCCGGCAACGGCGCAATTTTGATGTGTTGCGTAATCAACGACACAACTTCCAGTACGAGCGTCTACGATTGTGCAATAGTATAGTAACCCAACTAAGGATTGGAGTCGTGTCCCAAGGGAGAGGTTTTGAGAATTAATTAAAAAATAAAAATTAGTTCCAACTAGTCGTAGCTAAAGACATTAACGATTAAAAGCATTGTTAAATTAAAGGGGGACACAAAAGTGTCAAATATCAATTTGGGGGTTTTGTCACGAGTATAGAAAATACAACAAATATAACAAGAAAATCCAGTATGGGGAAGAGTTCTTGGGTGTGACCGTAATTCAAGTTGAGATAAATAGTTGGCTACATGCTTTCGATAGGAAATTTGCAAAATAATAGTGACTAGGCTAAGCTTTAGATGGAAATAAGTTCCCTCTCGGGCAACTTACCCCGTTTCAAATGCGTTCCTCTCGGACACCCATTTACCGCCAGAAGACCAGCCTATGCCTTACCTCACTCACTCTCTCGAGCTGAGTGTTAAGATATGGGACTAGGGCTCACCCTCTCGGGCTGAACCTCATATCGACCCACTCCTTAGGCCATCAGTCTAGTGGTCTTGGTTTCATGACCTCCCTCTCGGGCAAGCCAAAAATAGCTTTGTATTTGCAACTACAAACCTATTAAATTAAACCACAACCACTAGGTGAAATCACCATTAAATTACATATATCCTATCAGCAAGCAAGACCCAATAATAATATCAACACATATTTGCTAAATCACACCCCAAGAATGGGGGTTTTTAGCCACACATCAAGAGATAGAAATATATACCTTCAATGATGTTGAACTCAAATGGGTATAGAGAAATAAGTATTGATTTGAGCTAAAAGAGAAGAATTCAAGAGACCCACTTCCAAATTGGAAGACCCTCTTCTTCTTCTTCAAGTTTTCCAAAACCCTCTCCAAGCTTGAGAGTAAAATAAAAAGTACTAAAATTATGTCAAGAATCTGATATTGTCTAATAACACTAGAAAAACTGATACTAAGCTATAACCCTCAACGAGTATTTATAGTTTTCAAAAATCTGTGTTGCGACTGATCATTCGGCGGCATTAGTCAGAATTGCCGATTAACTCGGTGATTCGTCCTTTGGTGTAGTTTATCGCCGTCTTGCACCATCCTTTGGCATTGTCGTGCTCTAGGTCATTGGGAGATATAGTACTGCTTCACAGAACTCCTCAATGATGCTCCGACTGCTCTCTTTTTCCGCCGACTTGATCCTATCCTTCAAGGCTCACCACACTGGAACAAAAGGTGAAGTGAGACCCTTCAGCGATTCTCCAAGTGAACTCGGCGATCCTCAGGCCTTCATAGCCTTTTCGTTCCTTTTTGCGAAGTAGTGTCCATGCTTTCCTTCAAACTTTAAATTCTTGAAACTTGAAGGTTTTCATCAGATATTGAGATAAAATAAGCATTTGAGGACACAATTTCTATTAAAATATAGCCCTTAATGAGTCCAATTTGTGGACTCTTCAATAACTACTTCGATTCAAGTGATTTCTCACAAACATCAACAAGCATAACAAATAAGAACAACCACAACCTTAATACCTCTTCTCCATTGAGCAAGATGGGTAGGATTGGGTTTAGGATTCACTCTCTCGAGTTGAACTCAAATCAACCTAATACCCATAAATCATTAATCAAAAGCTTTGGTTCTAAAAACTTTCTCTCAAGCAAGCTAAGAACACAAAATCAGAACTGCATTTGCAACTACAATTCATAAATAAAAATACATCTAATGATTAAACCCAATTCAATATAGCATTTAAATTAGTAATAAGCAATACCCATAATCTAATTCAACCCATAATCACATAATCACTCCCCAAGAATTGGGGTTTTAGCCACACAACATAAAAATAGAAAAATAATTACTACATGCATTAGCCATGATCTGGGTAAGAGCATTAAAGCTTTTACAACGGTCTAAATTGAAGAAAATCAATAACCCACTTGCCAAATCCTCCAAAATTCTACAATTCTAACTCTACAATCCAAAGAAAACTCTAAGTCTAGAATGGGAACTGTAATATTTGGGAGATACTGGGAGAGAACTCCTAAAAATTACATTTACAATCCAATTTATAGTTTCCCAAAATTTTGCCAGAAAGTCTACTCGGCGGATTAAGTCATACCTCGCCGAACCGATCGGTGATCCGCCGAGTATCCTATTCCATCACCATTTTACATTGGCCTTCAGCATCCTCAAGTCTTGTAACTATGTGCGATCCATCTTGTCATTGCGGACTCGATCGGCGATTCGTCGACTGCCCATATCTGTCGCCGATTTGGTTTCTTCCCTCAGGGTTGGCATAATCGAACTTTAGGCGTACTGAAGAGCCACTCGATGAGTCACCGAGTGGTCTTGGAGATAACCAGGCTCACCTTTCTCCACTTCTTCAGCTTGTTTTGTTCCTTTTTTCCTGTTAGTGCCCTTTCTTTGCTCCTTAATCCACAAACCTGAAAATCAAGGCTTTAACATCAGTTTATAGCATAAATTACGCATTTGAGGACACTAAAGCTATCAAAACAAAGCCCTAAATGAGTCCAAATCTAGGACTCATCATATACACATCCGAAGAGAACCATCCTTCTATCTATCGAACAAAACTGGAACACCTCATGGGGAGATACTTGGTCATATAAAACCCTTGTCCAACAAGTCCTTCAATTGTTGTTCCAACTCCTCAAGTTCTGCCGAAGCCATACGATAAGGAGGAATATAGATAGATTACGTATCTGGGAGAAGGTAAATACCAAAGTCTATTTCCCGCTTAGGAGGAATACCAGGTAAGTCATCTCAGAACACTTTCAGAAACTCATTTATAATGGAGACCAACTCGAGAGAAGGGGTTTCAGAATCTACGTCCCTCACCCTTACTAGATACTAAAATCAGCTCTTAGAAATCATCTGTCTAGCTTTAAGATAAGAAACAAACTGACCGTTAAGCATAGAATTTCCCCCCTTCCACTCTAGGATAGGCTTATTCGGTAACTGAAACTTGACTACACGAGTTCTACAATCAATAGAATCATAGCATGAGTTCAACCAATCCATAACCAAAATAACATCGAAATCTAACATGTGAAGCTCTACGAAGTCAACAAGAGTAACTCTATGGGACACTTTATATAGACCCTCTTACCCACCACATAAATCACCAACAGGAGTAGGGACAGAAAAGGATTGTAGCAACACATCAGGGAGCACATCAAACCTCATAGCCACATATGGCGTCACAAAAGACAAGGTAGCATCGGGATCAAGTAAAGCATATACATCAAGTTGTAAAAGTTTCAACATACCGGTAACCACATTGGTAGAACTTTCTTGTTCACCTCTAGTCTGAAGAGTATAAAAGCAGTTCTACTTGCAAGCTTTGGAACCCGCACCACTAGTAGTAGCTTGCTTGTCCTATAGTCCTTTAGCCGTAACCATTAGGCAATCCCTTATTTTATGACCACTGTTACCACAACCAAAGAAACCATCCATGACGGGTAGGCACTTACCATCATGCTTCCTTCCACATTTAGTACAATTAGACCTAGTCAATGAAGATCCACTAGCATCACCTCCTTGAGCCTTAGGTTTAGACATCCTATATTGGTTGAACTTAGGAGGAGCATTGGAGGAACTTTGATCGGAAAACCTTTCTCGAAATCTAGGACAACCTTATCCATCGGACCTTGTGTTAGAGAAATTACCATTATTAGTCTTAGACCTTTTTACCTCTCTAGACCTTTCCTTGAGTTTCTCCTCCTCAATTTGTTGTGCATGTACTATGAGATGAGAGATGTCCATATCATGAATGAACATTGCGGTTTGGCACTCTTTAACCACTATTTCGGATACACTCGATACAAACTTACTCATCTTAGCCCTTGAATTGGTAACCATTGATAGAGCATACTTAGATAATTGAGTGAACTTTAGAGAATATTCCCTCACACTCATACTTCCTTGTCGAAGGTTGATGAACTCAAGCACCTTGGCTTCCCTTATCTCAAGGGGAAGGAACCTATCAAGAAAATCAGCCTTAAACCTCTCCCAATCAAAAGGGCCTATACTTTCAATCTCTCTTCCTTCAATTAGTTATACCATATTTGAGCCACACCCTTAAGTTGATAAGCAGCCAACTCTACCTTTTCCACCGGTGTAACTCCCATGTTCATTAACACCTTATAGACCTCATTGATAAACTCTTGAGGATCTTCCTCAACTTAAGAATTATGAAACTCTGGAGGATTCATCTTTGTGAAGTCCCTTACTCTTGAAGCCGTCAAATTCACATTAGGATTCATAGGAACCACAACCTTCCTATTGGCTTGGGCTGTTACCACTTGAGCCAATACTTGAAAAGTAGCCCTAAACTCCGTATTAGAAACTTGTTCGGACAAAGGATCGACCTGAACTTGAGTAGCTTGGGGAGGAGCTTCTTGTTCCGCATTCTCCCTCACATTCCTACTGGGATAAGCTCTTCGGGTAGCCATATCCTGAAGAACATAGGGTAAGGATAAGGAGAGAGATCTTATAGAGTTAAACTCTATCGCACGACTTAAGAGTAGTGAAAGAAGTAGAGTTTTGTAATCATCTTGTAGCCTCTCATTCATAAATGTGGTGTGCTTCACACTTATGAACAAGATTCTACTAGACGTGGCTTATGAGACATCGTAGGACTATTCTAATCTTTGTGCTCTAATTACCAAGTTTGTCACGACCCTAGGGTATCCCCTAGATGTAACATAGCGTATAGAACCCCGAGGGACTCCATACAAGCCACTTAGCTCTCATAACATAAGAAATAGAACAATAAGAGTAAAACTATAGTCCAAGTCCAAAACATTTTATAAAAAAAATGGAAGTCTAAAACCTTGTTTCATGATAGCCATCTAATATAATAGAATGAAATAGGGCCAAGCCCATACATCATGTTTAAAAGAGAAAATACATGAAAGAAAGTGAAAACAATAAAGTACATCCTTGAAGCATGAGGACTTACCAAAGCTCGGGAATCAATCAAAGCTCCCACTAGCCACAAAACTGAGCACCCTAAATATCAGACCCTACATTTGGGGAAAATGTAGGAAGAGTATGCATTAGCACAAAATAATGTACCAAGTATGATAGTCATGCATAAAAAATTTAAATCATGCTAAAAAGGGACACTTCATTTCATGACATGCAATTGACTAAGCTAAACATGCTATAAGAGAGTTATAAAACATAAGTCATAAATAATGGTCAATGCAAGCTAACTTCATCTTTAAAACCTTTGAACTCATATGCGATACTTCTGGAAGTAACATTAGTTCATTATTAGTTGTGGGGAATTGGCCTTAACCAATATTGAAACCATGTGAGCTATAAAAAGGAATTTGGTGTCTACCCTATACCGAAAAGAAAAGTCCAACTTGCCGAATGTAGAACCCTGAACTTCTAGCTTAAGTGGATACACTAGCTAATCAACCTATGTGGGCACATAGTTATGGGTTAAAGAGTTTACTACTAGAAACCCGACCTCTACTAACAAAGGAGCTTCCATCTCATGAGATTACTTTGGAAACCCGACCTCTACTACAGGAGAGCTTCCATCTGACTATCAATATACGTTCGATACTAAGCATAAATTCCCACGGAATAATCATCTCTTACTTGACTTCATTACTCATGAAAAGGTTCCCTTGGACAACCAATTCAAGCTAGTTTCATTAAGATAGCTCCTTGTCTTTGATTCAATTAGGTAAGAAATCCTTTCAACCTAAGAATCCTTTCTATGTGAGAAAACCTTTCACATCATGCTAGTATGTGTTTTAGTGAGAATATCCTTTCACAACACATCATCATCATAATTGGTACTTTACTCTCAAAGCACCCTTAAATCATTTGCATAGATTTCATTAAACAATGCATTAGTCCATAATTTAGCTCATGAGGTTCAAAACCCACTTTCAATCACAAACTCTTAGAAAACATGGTTTAGATATGAATTTCATCATAAATACATGTAAAGCTTGCAATATATGCTTTATTTCATAAAACTCTTCATTGAAGATCAAAATCCCATATCATATGATTCATCACTTGAAAACATAGGGATTTCATGGGTTCATAGGGGAAATCATCATAAAATCATCATATATCATCAATTCATGCATAAGAGAACATAATTCAATCATTCAAATCTATAATAAAGAGAATACATGATAATTGATAAAAACCCTAACTCAATTGGCGGAATACTACCATTTGAAATACAAGGATTTGGGAACTCCATGGATGGAAGGAATCTATGGATGATAACTATCATACCTTGAATCTAATTGCTAGCATTCAATGGAGGAATTGGAACCTTAGCTTGAAATCCAAGGTGAATCCTTCTTCTTCTTCTAGAATATTTGGAGAGGAGTTTGGTTTTCTTTTGTCAAATTGGAAGAATGAATTAAATGGGTTAATTTGGGATTGAAAAAGCTTATATAGGGGTTCTAAACATAGTCAAATTGATATAGTATAGAAATTAATTAATTACGAAAAGACCCAACTACGCTTGAAAAAACAACTGACAGTAGTGACAAACGACACACCACTGACGGACCGTGGATGGACCAACAGTCCGTCTTGCACACTTGTGGTCCATGCTCAGAGACTTTTGCTTGGACCCACGGGGAGTGGACCAATCTATGGTCCGTAGGTCTAGCCGTGGTCCATGGCCTTGACAGATTTGTGTGGCCCTCTCCACAGACCCACATACGACTCGTGGCTCGACCCATTAGGTCCTCGTGGATGGCACCTTTAAGTCTTAAAATCTGATATGGTGCCCTCTTTCATATTCAGGGTGTTACATTTTTGAACTCCAAGACCTAAAACACCAAACATTGCTTGAGTAGATATACTATCCCTAGCTCATATCATTAAATGACAAATTACTCAGATTATCCCAATCCTAGGTCAAACCCATGCAGTCCATTTCAACAAGTTCTCATTGCTGAGACTTAACCAACTACTGTTTGCTTTCTCAAACCAAAATGGTGTTAGAGAGCTCAATCAATGTTTAAAACCATTATTTTTAGTTTAAAACTCGAAGACCATAATAGATCTATGTGGTATGATAAATTTTAGAAACAACTAATCAATACTCATTCGGGGGTTTACACCCCCCATAAAGCACACACACAAATGAAAAACGATTTAGCTACTCATAAAACAAGAAACATAGCCAATATCCATATAGGAAATTTTAATCCAAATTAATTTGATTAACAAACTCTTAAAACAAAGCTTAGAGTGACACAAATCTGAGCTTTCTTCCTCCACAAGCTAAGAAGTGATTCACTATAGTCTTTGAATATTCTCCTTTTCTAAGAAGAATGTAAATCTCTCTATACTACTACCTTGATTGAGAAGAAGATAAAGGTACATTATTACACAAATACCCATTGTTACCTTGAAACCTTCCAAAGGAAGCACTTATTCCAAAATTTGCATTTTTTGCTTCAGCTTCTATAATGGGACTTATGTTGGCCAAGTGGAACACTGATCCAAAGTTATGCAGTGGTAGTAACTTCCACATTTCGACTTTAGCTCTCAAAAGAGCAACTACCATGGAATCTCTCAATCACCAATTGAGAATTGCACCATGCAAATTATAGAGCATATATTGGGGCTCTTTTACTCATTTCAAGATGGCGTTCAACAAACAAAATGCATGCCATCTCCTGTGGGCCACTAGTTTCTTCCTTGGTGTGCTTAAATGATTTAAGGCTTTAAATTCATCAAACATGCTTTTCCTAGGGAATTCCTTCATACCAGAGAACTAGGTCCTTAAATCGTCTTCATCATAATTAAAATATGATAATAAATCATAATTTAAGTCCAATGAATCTATAAAATAGTGAATCATCAGATTCCATCAATAAGTCAGTGGTGACTAATTTGGTATTCTGTTCTCTTATCTATCCGACCTTTAGACTTGAAAAGGCCCTTTTAGAAGGAATTACTAAAATGAACTTAACATGGCATGCAAGAGATACAAAAGTTATTTCAGGTGTTACTTCCGCAATTATGAACAATGAGATAAGAAGAAAGATTAATAAAGGGATAAAACTATGGCAAAGATGATGACTATAGTAGAATTGCTATCAAAGCATTTGATGGTTATTGGAGTCAAAATTGTGAATGTCATTGGAGCACAGAGAACCATGTGTGTGGAAGAAGAGGTAGCTTATGCGATATTCGATAAAAAGGTTAGTTACATATTCAATAAAAGAGGGGTTCCTCACTCAGAGTACCAAGGTACCAGCTAAGACACTTGGTGTTCTTGTGATATGAACCAAGGTTGGGGAGATATTGAGGGACATTAGAGAGATCGACATGTCTAATAGTGTGATCATGAAAGAGTTGGAGAGAAATAAATTCACTAGAGTGCAAATATGTACATGCCTACCCAAAATGTTGATGTTGCTTCAAACCAACCAAGTTTTAGTGTCACTACAAATTCAAAGTTTGAGGAAATATTGGTATGTTTATTTAAATAAGTGGAGTACATTAATAATGGAGTTAAAGAGTTAGAGGGTGATATGTCTAACCTTACCCAAATTGTTATATCTCAATCAAAATTGATCAAGCACCTAGAGGACTAATGAATAACTTGTAATCTCAAATGAATCCTCAGATGAAAGGTATGTTTTAGAGTGACACTATTCGGAATCCAAAGAATGATGGTCATTGTATGGAAACTATCACTAGAAGTGGAAAAGTGCTTGAAGGTTGAGTGATAAACCCAAAAATATGGTGCGTGAGAAATTGAGTGATAGGGCAAAGGATAGAGAACCCATGCTAACGATTGATGAAAATGTTGTTGTGGATGAAGAGAGTCTAAGTATAGAGGAAAAAAGGTAGATAATGCTTTTCATATGGTAATTGATGACGAGGGAGTGAAGGAGGAAAATCTTGCTAAGGGATGGATGCATAAGTATCTACCTCCTTATGCCCAAAAGCTGATAAAGAAAAAAAAGTACAATCAATTCTAGAAATTTTTTGTATTCTTTATCAAATTGTTCATGAATACACCATTGGTGAATGCAGAGCTATGCCAAGTTTATGAAGGAATTATTGAATAATACAAGGATTGTTGATCTGGGCACAATGTAGGCATCACATCTTTATAGTTCCATGATAAATAGCAAGTTGGCACCAAAGAGGAAATTTGAGAGTGTTTACTATTCAATGCACCATCATCATGTATATATTATACAAGGCGTTGTGCGATCACGTGACCTGTAGTAATTTAATGTTTCTTGTGATTTTCAAGAAGCTGTATTCAGGATATCCCAATGTTACTCCAATGCGGTTGCTTATGGCTGATCAGTTTATCAAATGCTTTGTAGGAAACCTATTTGATTTGTTTTTGAAAGTTGATAGATTCATCTATTCAGTGGACTTTTGGGCATTGAATTGAGATGTAGATCTCCAAATGCCTATCATCTAAGGTCCACTATTTAGTTACCAGATGAGCTTTGGTAGATGTTGTGTTAGAAGAACTCAAATTTTTATAGTTCGTAGTGAGGAAGTCATGTTCAACGTGTGCAAGTATATGAAGAAGGCAGATAAATATTGATTTGTGTTGGTAATTAATTTGAGAGATGACGGTTACCTTCGAATGGTTATTGAGCCGTGAGATAATATGTTCGAGCTGTGGCAGTAAATGAAATGCTAATTATGTATCAGAAGTGTCATGAAGCAACACAAAAGTAAAGTATAGGCCTTAACTAGTGTACCTAGAAGAAAACTTTAAAAAAATGAGAACTTGCACTCTATATGTGATACAAGGTTGTGAACCTACAACCCGCATGTGCAACACTGGTTCAAAATAGTAAACTCAGAAGAAATGGCCTAAAAAATCATAATGAAACATTTAACACCTAATAAAAGTTGAAATGGATTGGAAAAGTTGTATTTCTAGCACTGGTGTAGGTTCCATGAAGCCTACTACGGACCGTACAAGGTCCTGTGGTCCATATAAGGTAGTTGTAGGAAAACTCCTGAAAGATGGTGAAAAAATGGGTTGCTGAACTTTTCCTACTGACCATTAGGATGAACCATAAAAGGTCCTACGACCAGTAAGAAGGGGTCTATAGAAGGGTTCCATACTTGGGGAAATTTTTAGGAAAATATGTTCCTACAAGAAGGGCCTACAACCCTTAGAAAGTTCTACAAACCATAAGAGGTAAGTCATAGAACTTGGCCTAAAATTAGACTTTAGTATCTTGACCTACGAGCCACTAAGATTGCCCATAGAAAGTTCTATAGTCCATAGGTGGCACCCATAGGGTCTTTCTGGTAGTTTTTAATTAAGAGTGTTTTGGTCTTTTCCTACCCATTAAACCCTATATCTGGATTTACCTTTCAAAATCTACCCATTCCCTCTTATTCACTCAAAACCCTAAATTCCCTCGACTTCATCTTCTCTAAATTCTCTCTGAGGCTCAAGGAAGATTCCTAGGGTTTCCTCAGACACTTAAGGTTTCTCTTGAAATTCTTGGGCTTTGCATACCCAAGGTATGGGAAAATTTATCAATGGACCCCTTCACTCATTGAGTCCCAAGATCTTCTCCCATTTCATCCATGGATTTCACCCAAATTTCTAGGGTTTTGTATATTTCTTCACGGGTACAATTGCCTCTGAATAATTTTTATCCTAGTTGATCGTATTAAGCATAATTCTATTTAAATCGCATGGTTTCAATGAATTTCATATGAAGCCATACCCTATTCTTTTTTTATGAATATAAACTATGATTGAGATTTTACATGTATGTGAAAATCTAGGAATTTATGAACTAAGTATGTTGTAGATGAAGCATCATTGTGCTTTTATGAAAATGACGCTTCTCAATTGAAATATTTTCAATATGAATGATGATCATGATTTTGATACTTTTGAAAAGTGTCTTATAAACATGTTATGAAATCATGGTTTTGAAAAGAGCTATTTGATGTTATGAAGTTATGATTGGATTGATATTATTAGATTCTTATCTTTCAAGGTATTATGATTATGATATTATTATTCTTATTTCCATTGGGAGTTTACTTAGCATAGATAGGACTTTGGAATGGAGGCTCCACGGTTAGTAGTGGTCAGGTCTATAGAAACAACTCCCTTGTCCCTAACTATATGCCCCTATAGGATTTGTCTGAAAAAGACATAGCTAGTGGATCCACCTACACTAGAAGTTATGGTCCTTACAACAAAAGTAGGACATCTCTTTTCGGTGTTGGAAAGACACCACATTCCATGTTATAGCTCATATGGTTTATATTAGTTATCAGTAAACTATCCCACAAGTGATTATGTAATTTTTTCCTCAAACACTTATGTTTCAACTTATGAAGGGTTTTTATCAAGTTTTGCATTGATGTTTTCTTATGTCTTATGATTTTTACCTTATCATGTTTCGATATCTTATACTTGGTCATGCATTACTATATTTTCCATTTGTATCATTTTTATGTCCATTTTTATGCATCCTCTCATACTAGGTACATTCAATGTACTGATGCATATTATATTTTGTGTCCTATATTGTCTTATAATATAGAGACCGACGCTTCTCCATCCAGTTGTGGCTAGAGTTGCTTTCGTGGGTCCTCTGAGGGCATGGCCACTTATGCTATTTCTTTCCTTTCATGTCATTTGCATTTTAAGAATTCTTCTTTGAGCTAGGGTTTGTCTTATCCCTACGATGATACTTGAGGCTTATTGTCAAACATAGTGTATATATCACTCATGCGTATTACTATGTTGGTATAAATGAGGTTGATTGAGACTATTATCTTAATTTCTTTCAATTCTTAGTATTGCCTATGTCAAGTGGCTCGTTTAGGGTCTTTGTGGACTCTATTTGACATGTCACCTCTATGGTGTAGCTTGGGTCGTGACACATATGTTCACGCATATGGAACGTAGGTGAAGGTAATGCCTTTGACTTGGAATTAACACGGGTGAATGACACATAATTTGAATTGCCTAACCCAACTTCCCATTCTTCTTCACTAAAGAATATCTACAAAACCTCCATCCCTTCCATCACACAATTCTTACTACAAAATCCCTCAATACTCTCCTATGTTCTCACACCAATACACCGACACAGTTAGGACCATGCTATTTTCCCTGTGTATTGTTAAAGAACTACATTTTTTGAACTTCATAAGGTTAAATCATTCTCTCATTCACTAACACTTTTGATAGGCTCCTCTATTTTGAAATTCGATTTTTTTAATGATGGAAGTATTAGATTAGTAGAATGAAGGTAATTTGCCCTAAACAACCATGATGCTTGTATGTTTGGAGTATTTAATATAATTTTTATGAGGGTGTGAATATATGTCATGACCAAAAATATACCCTAGATTTGACATGACGTATAAGACACCAAGAGGCCCTACAATGGCCACTAGACATACATTCAACACAATAGGGTATACAAAAGAAACATTTAAAGTAGAAAGTATCATATAATAAAAGAGAAGATAAAAAAGGAATTTATAACTATGTCTTGACAAGCCATTCTGAACTAAAATAATAGTGGCTGGAACATAAACCATACACTATTTACAAAGTCGCAAAGAAAAATGATAATAGCAATAAAAGTCTTCATGGTCTTGCCCTCGAAGTAGGAAGACTCACCAATCAAATATAAAGTAGAAATCCAAGCTAGGCACGAGCAAAAAGAGACGTCAAACCCTATATTACAAAACATTATAGGCACAAGTATGCATTAGTACATGGAATTTACAAAGTATGAGAAAATGCATAGAATGACATAAACATGATCATATGAGGATTTGAACATGATATGTTGTGCCAAGCTAAAACATCGGTAAAAACCTTAAGAATCGTAAGTCATAAGCAAGGTCAATGCATTCTTAATACATAATGAAAGCTTTCGTAAACCTTTGAAAGTAACACAGTTTGTTTTGTGGGATAGTTACAATTAACCGACATTAATACCATGCGAGCTATAACATGGAATGCGATGTAACTCTAACATCGAAAAGAGGATTTTACTTGCCAAGGTAGTCTCTGTAACATTCCTTCATATGCTTTTTGTGGATCCACTTGCTTGATCATTTAAAACATTCCTATGGGTGCACGTATTTTGGGACTAAGTGATTGCTTCTACAGACCCGACCTATACTTATGAGAAGACCTCTATATCAAAGTACTCTTGTTGCTAAGTAAAATCCAAACAAAATTAGTCATAATCATATTCATATCATCATACTTGCAAGGAAACAATTAATCTACCAATCCAATCATAAGTCATAATAGTGTAGCTCCTAAAAATCACGATTCATACATGTGTGAGAATGCCAGTTCATGAGCTTTCTTAATAAATTCATCATCATAAGCAAGTAAAAATCACGGATCTTTATGAAATCAATTGCAAATCATATGGTTTAATCACATCATCCATAAAAATATCAACATTGAACAATTTCATCAAAATCAAATAAGGCCCATGGAGGTTACATGAACCCGTAATCAAGTTAGGTGAAATTGAATTGGAAACGTTAAATCCCTTTAGGACCCAATAGATAAATTAAATCAATTGGTGAATTCCCACATACCTTGATAATCAAAGCCTAGCAAGCAAAAGAAAAGAGGAGGCTTAAAGCTTAGAACTCTAGCTTTCTTCCGTGAGCTTGAGAGAGAAGTGGAGATGATGAACTTGGATCGGAATTGGGGTTTTGGGAGAATGTGAGGGTTTTGAGTAGTTTTAGCAGTTGAAATATGACTTAGAAATATGGTCAAATTGACATAGTATGAGTATTAAATGTATAAGAAAATACTCAAATACCCTAAAGAATTAACTATAGGATACACCTATTGTTGGGGGTCTATGGTGTGTAGGGCGGAGTATGGTCCATCCTGTCAAACATTAGATCAACAACTAGAACTTGAAAATCTGATCAATTCCCACGATATAGCTCTACATCTCGTCGTCTGATATATGGTCCGTAGACCTTACTTATAGACCTCAAGATACCAAAAATTATCTATATCCATCTGTCTTTCAAAGATTTCCACTCTTCGGTCTGTAACACCATTTATGACTCGTAGTTTGTACTTATCAAACATGTGTCCTCCAAAATCACTAAGTGAAGAACCAACTCTACAAGCACCACCTACAACCTGTAGTTTATTTGACGAATCATCTTGTTGAAGCGTACCTCATCAGTAGTTACTTGACATTTCCAAAAATTCAAACAAGGTCCTAAGAAACCCTTCCTATGACCCCAATAACTCTTGACGACTCATAGGTTGAGTCATAGCACTAGACTTTCTGCAACATTTTCAGAACTTTTCACCCAAACTCCATTCCATTTCTGAGGTGTTACAATATCTTCCCCTTGCTAACACTTTTCCTTGAATGAGACACAAGTTGTACCCCTCGGGTTTGGGAAAGAAGGAAAATTTTAGTTTTTTAGATGGTGTCTATGTTTACGGGCTCCACTTACGGATCATAGGTGGTATTAGGGAGCCGTAGATTGAAACTTTAGGTGCTGGGGAAAAATAACTATAAAAGTCAAGTTCTAGTACCCTTTTGACGGTTCAACAAGACGATCCATCGTTCCTTCGATGAGTCGTAGGCAGGTCTCATAGGTCACCCCCAGATTTAATGAAATTTTAAAGCTCATAGTTAGGTTCTACGAATTGGATGTATGGATCATTGGAAGACCTACATACCGTACATGGAATCTATTAAAAGAGGGTCAATTTTAAGGTCCCAGTAACCACTCGATGATTGACTAGTACATTCCGTCTAAGGTCTTATGGACCGTAGGTCCAACCATCAATGGGGTCCAGTAGTTATTTTAAGAAAGGATTTTGGGTCTTTTCCTAATTATTCTAACCCAATACTATTTCATTTTACCTTCTATCCTAGGACCTATATAAATGTTTTTCACCCCCAAATTACCCAATTTAACTCATTATCCTAAATTCCCAAAAGTTGATCAAGTTCTTTCCCAAAATTTCTCTCTGTGAAAGCTTGAATAAGAAGTCTAGGGTTTGAAGATCAAGTCTCCAAATTCACCATTGATTGTGGAATTTTGACATCAAGGTATAATAGTATTCACCTGTGGAGTCCTTTCTTCCATAGGGTTCCTAAATTATCCAATTTTTACAAGTTATAATATCTAATTGAAGTTAGGGTTTTATTCAATCTCATGGGTTCTTTTCAATTATGATCCAATTGATTGTTTTATATATTTTTATACATGAATTGAGATAATTACATGTTTTAAGGTTGAATTCACTTGAAAACATGTATGATCTAGATTTTGATCTTATGATGAAAGTTTTGAATTATGAAAGATGAATTTATCAAGATATGAATGTTTCTTTATGATATTGATGAAGATGATTTAAGGTTGCTTTGAGAGTAAACCATCGATATTTTTGTGAAAGTATTTCTCACATACTACTCAAAAAATGATGTGAAAGGATTTTATCACAAAAAAAGATTAATAAGGTTAAAAGGTTTTCTCACCTAAGTTGAATGAAGAGTATGGATCTATTCAAATGAAATCTACCTTGGATTGGTTACTTAATTGTGCCTTTACATGGATAATAAGACAAGAAAGGTTAATGACAATTCTGTGGGATTTATTCTTAGAATCGGGAGGATATTGAGATGGAAACTCTCCCATAGTTGAGTCCGAGTTTCTTGTAGCAATCTCCCTATCCCATAACTATGTGCCACCATAGGTTTGTCTTAGATAGATATTAGCTGGTTGATCCACCTAAGCTAAAAGTTTGTGGTTCTCACCTTGGCAAGTAAGGACATCTCTTTTCAGTGTGGGATAGAAACCGTATTCCATATTATAGCTCACATTGTATATGTTAGTTAAAGGTAAATCTTCCACAATAATGAAATAAGATTACTTTCTAAAAGTATCTTCAATGAGTTTTAAAGATGTTTAGCTTGCATTGACCATGGTTATGACTTATGTTTTCTAACATGTTATTTTATGATTTAGCTTGGTCATTGCATGTCATATAAAGTCCTTTAGAATGATTTTATAACTCTTATGCATACCTATCATAATTGGTACATTCCATGTTCTAACGCATACTTGTTGCCTATATTGTTTCACTAATGTAGGGTCCGACGCTCCTACCTCCCATACTCATGGCTAGTGATCCTTTATAGATATTGAATATTGGTGAGTCCTCATGTTTCGAGGACTGAGACTATTTTATTGCTTTCATGTCTTTTCATTTCAGATTTCATAATTGATGTATGGGTTACGTCCCAAGATTTTCCTTATGATGTAAGAGTTTGCTTTGAGACTTATGTTAGACTTTCACTACTTTTGTAAAACTCTTTTATATAAATTGATACTTTCATTAGTCTCGTGTTTCATTATTGTGTATGATGCGTGCTAAGTGGCTTCTGTTGGGCCTCTCGGGGTGTTATACACCATGTCACGTCTAGGCAGTACTTTGGATTGTGACAAATTTGGTATTTAGAGTTCTAGCATTAGAAAGGTTCTTAGATGTCTCATAAGCCACGTTGAATATAATCTTGTTCATAAGTGTGAAGCGTGCCACATTTATGAATGAGAGGCTATAAGATTTTTATGAGTCTCCACTTCTTTCATTACTCTAAAGTCGTGAGATAGAGTTTAACTCTATATGTATCTCTCCTAATCCTTATCCGATGATTTTCAGTATATGGACACTTTAAGGGCATATGATAGAAGGATTGTGGGAGATAAAGTTGAACAAGAAGCTCCTCAAGATATTTAAGAAGATCCTCAAGTTTCATTTGACCCTTTGGCCGAACAAGTTACTAATGCAAAGTTTAGGGATGCATTTTGAATGTTAGATCAATCCATGATAGCTCAAGAAAATAGGGAGGTTGTGGTCCCCGTGAAGCCAAATGTCGGTATGGCGGTAACTAGAGTGAGAGACTTAACTAGAATGAATCCTCTAAAGTTTCATGGTTCCAATGTTGAGAAAGATCCTTAAGAGTTCATTAATGAGCTTATAAGGTGTTCATGATCATGGGAGTGTAGCCAGTTGAAAAGGTGGAGTTGTCCGCTCATATTATTTAGGGTGTTGCTCAAGTGTAGTTCAATCAATTGAAGGAAGAGAGAGCGGTTGATGCGGGTCCTCTTGACTGGAAAAGTTTAACGTTGCTTTCCTGTGGCGATGAGGGAGGCAAAGGTACTTGAATTCATCAACCTTCCTCAAGGAAACATGAGTGTGAAGGAGTATGCTTTGAAGTTCACACAATTGTCTCGATAGCTCCTACTATCGTATCGATCCTAGGGCAAGGACGAGTAAGTTTGTTTTGGGAGTGTCCAAAATGGTGGTTAAAGAATTTCGTACCGCCATTATTATTAATGATATGAACATTTCTCGGCTAATGGTTCATGCTCAACAAATCGAAGAGGAGAAACTTAAGGAAAAGTCTTGGAAGGCAAAGAAGGTAAAGAGCGGTGATGGTGACTTTTTACATTTGAGGTCCGATGGGCATGGTCTTTCTAAGTTTCGACAAAGGTTTCTCATCAATGTTCCTTCATTGCTTTAGCTCTTAAATTCAACAAAGATAGGGTGTCTAACCTTAAGGAGAAAATGGTGGTGGATCTTTATTGTCTATTTGTGATAAATATGGAATGATGCATGAGGGTAAATGCTTAGACAATATGGATGGTTGCTTGGGTTGTGGTAAGAGTAGTTATAATATAAGGGATAGTTCACTACTTACGGCTAAGGGAAGATAAAGTAGGCAAGCTCCGCCTAGTGATTCAGGTTCAAGTGTTCCAAAGCAAAACCAATTCTAGGCACATCAAACTCGTCATGAGTTAGAGGGTTCTCCCAATATGGTTACCGGTATGTTGAAAGTCTTCCATCTTGATTTTTATGCCTTCCTTAACCCCAGTGCTACCTTGTCTTTTGTGATGTAATATGTGGCCATGAGGTTTCATATTCTTCTGGATGTATTGTTAAGCCCATTTTGCTATCTCTACTCCTACGGTGAATCTATTGTGTCTAAGAGAGTCTATAGAGATTGTCCAGTCTCCTTATCCCATAGAGTCACTCATATTAATATTTTAGAGCTTGATATGTTAGATTTTGATTTTATTCTTGGTATGGATTGGTTGCATTCATGTTATGCTTCTATTGATTGTATATTTCGAGTAGTCAAGTTTTTGTTTCCAAAGAAACTCATCCTAGAGTAGAAAGCAGAAAATTCTATACCTAAGAGTCAGTTTGTCTTTTGTCTTAAGGAGTTCAAAGAGCAATTGAATGATTTGTTGGTTAAGGGATGATTTATTTGATCCACTACAAGGATCAAGATCGACCTCTAGTAAGGTTACCATCAATTGAGGGTGAAAGAAGAGCACATTCCGAAGATGACTTTTGAACTCGGTATGATCATTATGACTTTTTGGTATGTCCTTCGGATTGACTAATGCTCCGGCCACCTTTATGATTTGATGAATAGGGTGTCTAGACAATACCTTAACATGTTTGTGATTTTGTTCATCAACGATATCTTGATTAACTCAAGTAGTGAGGATGAGCATATCGATCATTTGAGGATTGTGTTTAAAGTTCTCAAGGACCAACAACTCTTTGTAAAGTTTAGTATATGCAAATTTTAGTTATAATCCGTGGCTTTTCTTAGTCACGTTTTTTTTAGTAAGGGTAGTGAAGTAGATCCTAAGAAGAAGGATGTGGTTAAGAGTTAGCCTAGACATCCCCTTTTGATATTCAATGTTTCTTGGGCTTGGCTGGTTACTATATGAGGTTTTTTCAGGGTTTTCTTCTATTGTGTCTCCATAGATGACATTGACCGAAAAGAAGGTTAAGTTCTTATGGTCTGAAGCAAGTGAGAATACTTTTCAAGAATTGAAAGACAAACTTACCTCTGCTTCCGTGTTGACTTTAGCAAAAGTATCAAATGGATCTGTGGTTTATTGTGATTCTTTAAGAGTTTAACTAGGGTGTGTTCTTATCCAAAATGGGAAAGTTATTGCCTATGCTTCATGACAACCCTATATTCACGAAAAAAACTATCCTATCCCTTATTTCAAACTAGCAGCAGTTGTGTTTTTCTTAAAGATTTGGAGGTATTACTTATATGGTGTTCATGTTGATGTATTTACTGACCACAAAAGTTTTCAATATGTTTTCAAGTAGAAAGATCTAAATCTTCACCAAAGAAGGTAACTTGATTTACTAAAGGATTATGACATGAGTGATTTCTATCACCCGACAAAGCGAATGTGGTGGCAGATGCTCTTAGTCAATTATCAATGAGGAGTGTTGCTCATGTTGAAGATGGTAAAAAGTAGTTAGTTTGAGATGTTCATAGATTGGTCCAATGGGGTGTTCGGTTGGTTTACTCCACCAAGGCGGTGTTAGGGTCCATAATTGTTCAAAATTGTCTTTTACGTTAGATGTATAAGCCAAGCAAGGTCTTGAATCTGAATTTAGTTAAATTGAAGGAAGCGGTGCTTATAAAGTCTGTTGAGGCTTTCTCCCAAGTAGGAGATGGTGTGCTTCGATACCAAGGTCATTTGTGTGTTCCTAATGTTGATGATTTGAGGGAGAGAATTCTATCAAAAGTCCATAGTTCTCGATATACCATTCATCCACGAGCCACCAAGATGTACCCTGACTCGCAAGAGGTCTATAGGTGGAATTGGATGAAGAAGGATATTACATAATTTGTGGCTAAATGTCCTAATTGCCAACAAGTTAATGTTTAGCATTAAAAGTTGGGAGGTTTATCTCAAGATATTAGTATACGTACATGGAAGTGGGAAGATTTGAATATGGACTTTATTGTTTGTTTACCCCACACCAGGCGACAACATGACTAGATTTGGGTTATTATGGATGCAATGACAAAATTAACTCATTTCATTCCAATTGAGATTTCTTATTCGGTGCAGGACTATGCTAAGTTTTACTTGAGAAAAATGGTTAGGTTACATAGAGATCCCTATCTATTATTTCCAATTGTGGTACCATTTTAACTCTCAGTTTTAGAAATATTTTCAAAAGGGTCTTGGTACTTGCGGTAATCTTAGTACGACCTTTCCTCCATAAACTGATGGGCAAGCAGAGTGTACTATCCAAACCTGGAAAATATGTTGAGAGCTTGTGTGATTGACTTTAAGGGTAAATAGGATGATCATTTGTCTTTGATTGAGTTTTCTTACAATAATAACTATCATCCCAGCATTGGTATGGCTCCATGTGAGGCTCTTTATGGTAGGAGGTATAGATATTCAATAGGTTAGTTTGAAGTTGGTGAAGTTGGCTTGATAGTTCCTGAGTTGGTACATAAGGTTGTGGAGAATGTTCAGGTTTCTAGAATAAGGCTGAAAACAACTCAAAGTTGAAAAAAGTCATATGCCGATGTTAGAAGGAGAAACCTTGAGTTTGATGTTCAGGATTTGGTCTACTTAAAAATCTCACCCATATAGGGTATGATGAGATTCGTAAAGAATGAGAAGCTTAGTCCCTGATATGTAGGCCCATATCACATTTTAAAGCATTTTGGTAAAGTTGCTTATTAACATGATTTGCCTAATGATTTGGCATCGCTACATCTAGTTTTCAATGTCTTCTTATTGATGAAATGTGTTGGAGATCCGACATCTGTAGTTCTATTGGAAGGTTTGGGAGTTTAGGAGAATCTTTCTTACGAAGAAAATCCGGTTGAGATTTTGGACCGGCAAGTTAAGATGTTGACAAATAAGGAAGTTGATTATATGAAGGTTCTTATGAGGAATCAGTTAGTTGAGGATGCGACTTGGGAGGCCAAGGCTTTTATAAAGTCCGTTATCCTCATATCTTTCCCTCCAACCCCACTCTAGCTTGAGGTATTTAGTTCCTCCATCCTTATGACTTAGTCATTCTCATAATTCCTTATGCATGCAGGCTCAAAAAACTTGATTTTTTGAGAAAATAAGTTAACTTGATTGATTTCTCTATGTTTATGTGCATTTCAATATAAGTTTAATATAGGCCTTATTAAATGATGTTTTTAATATGATTTAGCTTGTAATCGATTTTTATTCTCCTCCTAGGAGATGTACTTTTATGTAATTGTATTCATGTTGGGCTGTTAAGTCCTCTTCCTATGCTCCTTATGATGTCTTGAGTTCCATTCGTGAATGAATATTTCCAAGGGGGAGAAATTGTAACACCTTGGGTTTGGGAAAGAAGGAAAGTTTTAGTTTTGGAGATTGTGTCTATGTCTACGGGCTCCACTTACAGAGCGTACGTGCCCCTACGAGCCATATAGTGAAACTATAGGTGGTGGGGAAAAATATTTCTACAAGTCAAGTTCCAATACCCTTTTGATGGTTAAAAAGGATGGTCCGACGTTGCTTCGACGAGTCATAGGTAGGACTTATAGGTCACCCCAGACTTGGTGAAATTTTAAAGCTCAAAATTGGGTTCCATTGGTGGCAAGTACGGACCATAGGAAGACCTAAAAACCAAACATGGGATCCATTGAAAGTGGGTCAATTTTAAGGTCCTAGTAGCCCATCGACAATTGACTAGTATGGTCCGTCTAAGGACCTACGGACCATAGGTCCAACCGTCAATGGGGTCTAACAATTATTTTAAGAAGGGCTTTTTGGTCTTTTTCTAATTATTCTAACCAAATATTATGTCATTTTACCTTCTATCCTAGGCGCTATTTAAACCCACAAATTACCCAATTAAACTCATTCTCCTAAACTCCCAAATTACCCAATTAAACTCATTCTCCTAAACTCCCAAAAGTTGATTTGGTTATTCCCCAAAATTTATCTCTCTAAAGCTTCAAGAAGAATTCTAGGGTTTCAAGATCAAGTCTCCAAATTCACCATTGATTGTGGGCTTTTGATATTAAGGTGTCATAGTATTTACCTATGAAGTCCTTTCCTCCATATGGTTCCTACATTCTCCAATTTTTAGAAGTCAGAATCTCCAATTGAAGTTAAGGTTTTATTCAATGTCATAGGTTCTTTTCAACTATTATCAATGATTGTATTGTGTCTTTTTATGTATGAATTGAGATAATTACATGTTTTAAAGTTGAATTTTCACTTGAACGCATGCATGATCCGTGATTTCTAGATTTTGATCTTATGATGAAGCTTTTGAATTATGAAAGATGAATTTATGAAGATATGCATGTTTCTTTATGAAATTGATGAAGATGATTTAAGGCTGCTTTGATAGTAAAACATTGATATTGTTGTTGTTGCTATGAAAGGATTTCTCACATACTACATAAAACATGATTGTGAAAGGATTTTGTCACATAAAGGATTCATAGGTTGAAGGGTTTTCTCACCTATGTTGAATCAAGATTAAGGAGCTGCTCTAAAGAACTCTAACATGGATTGACTACTAAATTGGGTCTTTTCATGGATAATAAGACAAGAATGATTAATGACGATTGCATGGGATTTATACTTATGATGTAATAGATGGCTTTGAGGCTTATATTTTCCTTCCGCTACTTTTGATAAACTTTTTAAAATGAATTGATACTTTCAAAGCTCTGTTGTTTCTATTATCTTGTATGATGCATGCTAAGTGGCTTCTGTAGGGCATGTTGGGCTCTTATACACCATGTCACATCTAGGTTGTACATTTGGTCGGGATACAAGCTAGCATGAATAGATTAGGAGAGAAGCTAAAACCCTAACATGAATGCAAATCTCATCATAATACACATAAACAAGGAGAAATCCCCCCAAACTAAATCATAACATAAAAATCAAATTTTTCAAGATCATTCATGCATATGGAAACATGAGAATGACTAATACGCATGAAAGAGAGATATTAACCATGATGAACTAATACCTCAAGCAAGAATAGGAGTAGAGGGAAAGAGATGAGGACACTTGGACATAATATCGGCTTTGGCCTCCCAAGTAGCACCGTCAACTAATTGATTCCTCTAAAGAAATTTCACGGATGCAATTTCTTTATATCTCAACTTCCAAATTTGACAGTAAAAAATCTTAGACGAAACCTCTTCATATGAAAGACTTTCTTTTAACTCCTGAAATTTATAAAGGACTAACCGACATTGGATCCCCAACACACTTCTTAAACAAAGAGACATTGAATACCAAATGTACCGATGTTAAATCATTAGGTAACTCCAATTAATAAGCAACTTACCCAATACACCTCAAAATATGATATGGGCCCACATAACATGGACTAAGCTTCCCTTTCTTTCCAAACCTCATCACACCTTTCATTGGTGAGATTTGTAAATAAACCTAATCATCAACATCAAGTTCAAGTTTCATTCTTCTAACATCGGCATAAGACTTTTGTTAACTTTGAGCCATTTTCAAACTTTTACGAATTAGTCGAACCTCTTCCATAGCCTCATGCACCAACTTTTTCCCTATCAAAACGACCTCACAATCTTCAAACAAACCAATAGGAAACCTACACCTCCTACCAAAAAGATCGTGAAATGGGGTTGCAATACTAGAATCATAGCTATTATTATAAGAAAACTCTATGAAAGGCAAATAGTCCTCCCAATTACCCTTAAAGTAAATTACAAAAGCTCTCAATATATCTTCTAAGGTTTAGATAGTGTGCTCGGCTCACCTTGTCCTCGTTCTGAGGTGGAAATTCATGCTAAATTTCACTTAAGTACTATGATAAAAGATAATGGACAAGGGACATTCATGCAACCTTCACACTTCTCAAATATAAATCTTGGCATACTCCTCGGCTGAAAATGTAGTCTTTACGGGAAGAAAGTGAACTGATTTCATCATTCCGTCCACAATTACCCAAAATGAGTCAAATTTATAACGAGTACGAGGTAAGCGTGCTATGAAGTCCATATTCAAATATTCTCACTTCCATGTAGGAATAATAATAAATTAAGCCAACAACTGTTTTTATGATACTTAACTTACACTCGTAAACAATTCAGACATTTAGTAAAAAATTCCACAATATTCTTTTTCATCCTATTCCACCAATAGACCTCCCATAAGTGGTGGCACATCTATGTGGCTCCAACCAATAGAACTGTGAGATGCTATTAAAATTTATTTCTCAACTCATCAACATTCGAAACATATAACCAACTTTATTATCAAAGGACACCATCTCCCCCTTGGGAGAAATCCAAGATGGCTTTTTTCGGAAACCAATTTATTCAAATCAACCAATACCGCATCAAGTTCTTGCTTAACTTTCACATCTGATATAAGAGATGATTCCAAATCATTTTGAAAAATCACAACAACTTTAGTAGAGAAAACCAAGAAATCACCCAATTGGACCAACCTATAAACATAGAAAACAAATTCTTTCTTACCATCCTAAATCTAAGCATTACTTTCCATCGATAATCAACCAAGACCAGCCGCAACCACATTTGTATTACCTTGATGAGAGAGGACAACTCATGTTTTAATTCTTTAACAACTCAAGCCACCTTGTTTGACAAAGATTAAAATCCTTTTGGGTGAAAAACATATTTCAAACTCTTGTGGTCGGTAGACACATCTACAAGAAAACTATAAATGTAGTGACTCCAAATCATTAGAGGAAACATTACCACTGCTAACCCAAAATCATGGGTCATATTGTTCTTTCCATGCACCTTCTATTTTCTTGAAGCATAAGAGATGACTTTCCCATGTTGCATCAAAACATAATCAAGACCAATCCATGAAGCATTATAATATATAGTAAATCATCTAATATTTCTGGTAACATCAATATATGGGCTAAAGTGAGTCTATCCTTCAACTCTTGGAAACTATTCTCACACACTTTCGACCATAGTAAATTCACCTTATTTCGAGTCAATGTCATCAATGTTGAAGAAATAGATGAATATCCTTACCCAAACCTTCTATAGTAACTACCAAATCCAAGAAAATCCTTATATGTCTAGTGTAGAAAGGTCTAGGCCAATTCTTAACAGCCTCAGTTTTCTTAGGATCAACTTAAATACCTTCACTGGAGAGTATATGGCCAAGGAAAGCAGCAGACCTCAATCAAAACTCACACTTGCAAAACATAATATACTATTCATGATCATTGAAATTTTTCAACACAATCCTCAAATGCTCAACATGTTTTTAACAACCAGAAAACTAGTACGCTTAACTAGAGTTTGTCATAAAGGTTAGAGTCGCAAAATTTGATTCTCAAACATAGAATGAAGGGTTTAGGGGTTCAAGATCAAGGTGAAACCCCCCAAGGACTAACCAAGGGTCCTTGAGGAGGACCCTAAAGTCTACCCCAAAACTGCCTAAAATAGTGACCCACGAAAGGACTTACCAACCGTAGGGTGCTCTACGCTCCGTAGGAGAGAGTCATGGATCAAAGGCCAAGATGAGGGGATGAAAAATCCCAACCCACGCCCCACAAGTATGGTCCGTTGTTCTGTCCATGCCCCATAGGTGGGGGTTGTGGATAGGGCCTGTAACACTGTCCCAAGTCGGTTAAGTTAGTGGTCTTTAGGTAAATTCATTTTTAATTAAGTATTAAGTGGAGTCATTTTGTATGGTATCAATTCACATATATAAGTGTTTTGAAGTCAATTCACATATATATGGTAGCCTTCACCCATAGAGCCCCTTCAAAACCCAAATTTCAAATTTAGAAAACCCAAAAGTTAGGGTTTGACTTCAATCTCATGGATTCCTTTCAAATTCATTTTATATGATTGAATTATGTTTGTTTATGGATATATTTATGATTTTATATGATTTTAAGTTGAATTCCACAAGAAACCACGAATTATCCTATTTTCTCAAATTAGATCTTTAAGTGTGGGTATTGATTGATCCAAGTAGAATGTTATAGAATTATGAATGTTATGAATTGATTAATTTAATCATCCTATTATCCATGCCTAATATATTAATTCTAGGTGTGTTGATAGAATGTGATCTATGGTCCTTGAAGGACAAATTATGAGAATTATGAATGATCATGATATTTATGTACATGCTTTATGAATACTTTGAGAATAAAGTAATTATGGCTATGATGTAATTGTAGTATTGTTGAAAGGATATTCTTACACTCACAAAAACACTTATGAATGAAGTTTCTATGATTATGATAATGATGTTGTGTTGATTGAAATGCTATTCTCAATTATATACTTATGAATGATGATGACATGTTGTGAAAGGTTTTCTCACAATATGGGGATTTTTAGGTTGAAAGGCTATTCTCCCCTATTAAATCTATGAACTATCTTATGAATGATGTTGGGTTGAGATAGATATAAATTGAGATGGAAACTCATATGTGAGTTGAGGCGGGGTTTCCAGTAACAATCTCTTGAGATGTATGCCCATACGTGAGTTGAGGCGGGGTATCTAGTAGCAATCTCCATATCCCATTTCTCTCACAATAATGAACTAAAGTAATGGAATGTTAAGTACTCTATGGGGATTAATGCTAAGCACCAAGTGGATATTGATTGAGATGGAAACTCATACGTGAGTTGAGGCAGGGTTTTTAGTAGCAACTGTTGAAATGGATGCCCAAACGTGAGTTCAGGCGGGGTATCTAGTAGCGATCTCCTTATCACATAAACTATGTGCCCCTCATAGTTTATTAGCTAGTGGATCCACCTAAGCTAAACGTTACGAGTTCTACCATAGGCAAGTAGACCAACCTTTTCGGTGTGGGTAACACCAGATTCCATGAATTGCTCACATGGTCTCTGTCGATTAAGGCTTACCCCCGCAATGAATGATTATGAACTCTGGATTCTCAAGAATGTACTACTTAGTGTGGGTGAGGGTATGGGACTTCATCCATGCATTGCACAACTAGGCTTTAAGAGTAGTGATGGTGTGTCCCTTTATGTTATAATGTTTTATGAAATAAATATGCTTATGATGATGCTACTACGTATGTTTATATGAAGGTTAATTGTAATGAAGTATGATAAATATGGATTGTTGCTATGAGTTGCTTTCCTTTATATGACTTAGTAAATGTGAAGGTTTCCTTGTCTATGAATATGAACAAAGGATGAAATCAAGAATGGTAAATATTTTTATGGTGGCCTAAAAGTGGTACTTAGTATGGATGGGATTATGGGATCTTTATCTATGCATTGCACAAGTATAACTTAGGGTTACTTATGAGATAGTTCTATTATGATATGATGATCTATATGTTGAATATGCTTATGTCTAATGCTTTTACACTAATGTTCATGCTGATTCTCATACTTGGCATATAGCATGATTTTCAACCAAAATATCCTTTTTAGCATGTTTTAAGGATTTTTATGCATGGTTATCATACCTAGTGCATTTTGTTACTAACCCATAATTTCTACATTTTTCAGAAAGTGTAGGTTCTGGTTCTTAAGGCGACCTTCTTTTGGTTCAAGCTTGGATCAACTATTCTCCTAGCTTGTGGTGAGTCTTCAAAGACTTGAGGATGTATGAGTCAATTGTAGTTTCTTTCTAGTTATTTCCTTTCGGATTATGTTGAAAGGGTTGTGACCTTATATTTGATTCGAAGATTGTATTAGATGGCTAATTGAGACATGTCTAGATATCTGCTTGTTTTTATAAAGAACTTCGATTGTATGGATAATGTTTTAAATTTTACATATCTTATGTTATGATATGCTAAGGGGCTTGTATGCGACCTTTCGAGGATGAATATGCCTTGTCACATCTAGGGGGTACTCCTGGGTCGTGACAAACTTGGTAATCAGAGCACAAGGTTTAAAATGATTCTAGGATGATGT
>CM069083.1:28319189-28329189 GCA_035578085.1 Solanum pinnatisectum
TCTTCTTCTTCCTCTTCTTCTTCTTCTTCTTTATTCTTCTTCTTCTCTTATTTATTCCTCTTCTTCCTCTTCTTCTAACTCTTCTTCTTCCATGTATATTCTTCTTCTATTATGTATATTCCTCTTATACCCCTCTATTATCTTAACCTTATTGTAGTGTCTTCTTATTTTCTTCCTCTTCTTCTTCTTCTTCTTAGTCTTATTCTTCTTCTTCTTCTTTACTTCTTCTTCTTCTTCTTCATTCTTCTTCTTCCTCTTCTTCTTCCTCTTCTTCTTCATCTTCTTCTTCCTCTTTGTGTGTATATGTATTGTGTGATCTTGCACATCTTGTATATACTTCTTTTATGTGCCCATCTTCTTCTTCTTCTTCTTCTTCTCTTCTTCCTCTTCTTCTTCCTCTTCTTATTTCCTCTTCTTCTTCCACCTCTTCCTCCTCTTCTTCCTCTTCTTCTTCTCTTCTTCATCCTCTTCTTCTTCCTCTTCTTCTTGTGTGTATATTATGTGCTTGTCTCTTCTTTCTTTATTATATTAACCTTCCTCTTCTTATTTGTAGTATATATTCTTTCATGTGACCTTCTCTTCAACTTCCTCTTCTTCTTATCTTCTTCTTCCTCTTCTTCCTCTTCCTCTTCTTCTTCTCTCTTCTTCTCTTCTCTTTTCTTTATCTTCTTCTTCCTCTTCTTCTTCTTCTTTCTTCTTCTATTAACATCTTATTCTTTGTTGTACTTCCACATCTTATTTGCCACTTCTTATCTTTATTCTCTTGTATTTAATAGTATGTGTGCCTTTCTTCTTCCTCTTCTCTTCCTCTTCTTGCTTCCTCTTGCGATCTTCTTCCTCTTCTTCTTCTTCCTCTTCTTCTGTAACCCATCTTAGCCATGTGTGGCTTCTTCTTCTTGTTATTCTTCCTCTTCTTATTTATTATGCAACTATTGTTAACCCATGTCTTTATTCCTCTATTCCTCTTCTTTAATGGCCACCTCTTCCTCTTCTTCTTGCTCTTAACTCTTCCTCTTCTTCTTCTTCTTGTGTAGTCTCTTCCTTCTCTTCTTCTTCTTTGTAACTTCTTCCTCTATTGTGTCTTCTTCCCTCTTTCTCTTCTTCTTCCTCTTCTTATTATCTTCCTCCTCTTCTTCTTCTTATATGACCACTGTTATCTTATTCTTCTTCTTATTATCTTGTCTTCTTCTTCTTATTCCTTTATTCTTCTGTGTGTCCTCTTCTTCTTCTTCTTCGTCTTCCTCTTCCTCTTCTCCTTCTTCTTCTTCTTCCTCTTCCTCTTCTATTCTTCTTCTTGCTTCTTTCTTCTTCTATGTGTACCTTCTTAATATCTTTATCCTCTTCTTAACCTCTTCTTCTTCCTCTTCTTCTTCTTCCTCTTCTTAGCTGCTATCTTCCTCTTCTTCTTCCTCTTCTTTATCATTTTCTTCTTCCTACTCCTCCACCTCTTCTTCTTCTTCTTATTCTTCTTCTTATTCTTCTTCTACTTCTTCTTCCTCTTCTTCTATTTCTATGTATCTTCTTTTTGTTCTTCTTTCTTCTTCTTCTTCTATGTAGCCCTCTTCTTATTCCATCTTCTTCCTCTTCTTCTTCTTCTTTTTCTTCCTCTTCTTCTTCTTCTTCTTCTTCTTCTTCTTCTTATCTTCCATATATTCTTCTTAATAGCCTTCTATTCTTCTTCCTCTTCTTCTTCTTCTTCTTCCTCTTCTTCTTCTTCTCTCTTCTTCTTCTTCTTCTTTATTCCATCTTCTTCTTACTCTTCTTCCTCTTATTATTTACTCTTCCTCTTCTTCCTCTTCTTGTGCTTATTCTTCTTCTTCCTCTTCTTCCTCTTCTTCTTCCTCTTCTTCATTATTCTCTTCTTCTTCTTCTTCTTCTTCTTCCTCTTTAACCAACCCTTCTTCTTCTTCTGCCACTCTTCTTCTTATAAAGCTCTTCTTCCTCTTCTTCTTCCTCTTATGTAACCATGTATCTTCTCTTCTCTTCTTCTTCTTCTTCCTCTTCTTTCTTCTTCTCTTATCTTCCTCTTCTTCTTTCTCTTCTTCCCTACCTCTTCCTCTTATAACTATCTTCCTCTTATATGTATTTCCTCTTCTTCCTCTTCTTCTCTTCTTCCTCTTCTTCTTCCTCATCTTCTTCTTCTTCTTCCTTGTCTTCCTCTTCCTCTTCCTCTTGTACTATCTTCTTCTTTATCTTATTTGTATCTTCTTCCTCTTCTTCTCTTATCTTCACTCTTCTTCTTCCTTCTTCCTCTTCTTCTTCTTCTTCTTCTTCTTCTTCTTACTCTTCTTCTTATCTCTTCTTCATCTTCTTCTTCTTTCAGAAACCTCTTATACCTTTTCCTCTTGTACTTATTCTTCTTGTATGTATGTGCCAACCTTGTATTTTCCTCTTCTTCTTACCTCTTCTTCTTTCTTCCTCTTCTTCTTCCAGCTATGTCTTATTATTCCCTCTTCTTCTTCCTCTTCTTCCTTCTTCTTCCTCTTCTTCTTCCTCTTCTTCTTCCTCTTCTTCTTCCTCTTCTTCTTAACCCTCTTAGCTGTTTCTCATATTATTATATCTATCTGTATTATATTATTTATGTATATTGTCTTTCCTCTTCTTCCTCTTCTTCTTCCTCTTCTTCCTCTTCTTCTTCCTCTTCTTCTTCTTCTTCTTCCTCTTCTTCTTCCTCTTCTTCCTCTTCTTCTTCCTCTTCTTCTTCCTCTTCTTCTTCATCTTCTTCTTCATCTTCTTCTTATTCTTCTTCTGTGCCTCTTATAACTTCCTCTTGTGCTTTATTCCTTTATTTGTGTACTCTTCTTCTTCTTCTTCTTCTTCCTCTTCTTCTTCCTCTTCTTCTTCCTCTTCCTCTTCTTCCTCTTCTTCTTCTTATCTTCTTCTTCCTTCTTCTTCTTCTTCTTCCTCTCTTCCTCTTATTATGTTATATGTGTGTCTGTTTTCTCATATGCTTATCTTCTTCCTCTTCCTCTTCCTCTTCTTCTTCTTTATCTTCTTCTTATCTTGTAGTACCCTCTTCTTCTTCCTCTTCCTCTTCTTCTTCTCTTCTTCCTCTTCTTCCTCCTCTTCTTCTTGTCTGTGTGTATTATCTTCCTCTTGTCCATCTTATTTCTTCTTCTTCTTCTTCTTATAATATGCTTCTTCTTCTTACTAGCCAACTTCTTCTTACTCTTCCTCTTATCTTCCTCTTATACATGTGTATGTGTATCTGTGTATATTGTATATATCTTAACGCCCATCTTCCTCTTCTCATATTTCTTCCTGCTTTATTTAGCTTCCTCCTCTTCTCCTCTTCTTCCTCTTCCCTCTTTGTCTTCCTCTTCCTCTTCTTCCTCTTCTTCTTCCTCTTCTCTTATCTTTATGTGTACATATCTTATCTTATCTGTGCTAATAACCATCTTCTGTAGTATCTTCTCTTATGTGTAGCTCTTCTTCTTCTTCCTCTTCCTCTTCTTCCTCTTCTTCTTCCTCTTAGCTAGCTAGCTTCTTCTTCTTCTTCTTCTTCCTCTTCCTCTTCCTCTTATTTGTAACTTCCTCCTCTTCTTCATAAGCTTCTCTTATTTACATATTGTGTAACTTCTCTTCTTATATTCTTGTACCTTTATTCCTCTTCTTCTTCCCCTTCTTATGTGTAGCTTCTTCTTACCACTCTTATGTATTCTTCTTCTTCCTCTTACCATTATCTTCTTCTTCCTCTTCTTCTGTAACTTCTTTGTAACCTCTTCTTCTTCCTCTTCTTCTTCTCTTCTTCTTTATCTTCTTCTATCTATCTTAGCCTATAACATCTTATATATTGCCCATCTTCTTATTCCTTCTTCTTCTTCTTCTTCATATTATTATATGTTCTTATCTTTCTTATGTCTTTCTATCTTCCTATTCTTCATTCTTAACTTCCTCTTATTCTTCTTAGCCTTTGCCATGTTATCCTCTTCCTCTTCTTTAGCCCCTCTTCTTCTGTATCTTTGTGTAGTTCTCATTCTTCTTCCAACTTCTTTATCTTCCTCTTCTCATAACTTCTTCCTCTTAGCTCTCTTCTTCTTCTTCTTCTTCTTCTTCCATCTTCTGTATGCTCTTGTATAACATCTTATAACCATAACCTCTTGTGTCTTCTTCTTCCTCTTCTTCTTCTTCTTGGCTCTTCTTCCTCTTCTTCCTCTTCTTCCTAACTTCTCTGCTTCTGTATTCCTCTTCCTCTTCCTCTTCCTCTTCCTCTTCTTCTTCCTCTTCCTCTTATATGTCTGCCTTCTTATTTCTTCTTCCTCTTCTTCTTGCTCTTCTTTGCTATCTTGCCTTCTATGCTCTTCTTATGTATATTATATATTTATCTTCTTACTTCATCTTCTTCTTCTTCTTCTTCTTTATCTTCTTCTTCTAGCCATGTATCTTCTTCTTATCTTCTTCTTCCTCTGTCTTCTTCTCTTCTGCAGCTGTCTTCTTCTTATCTAACTTATGTGTATATTTATTTATTCCCTCCTTGGCATATTCCTCTTCCTCCTCTTCTCATATTGTATATTGTAACTGTGTAGCCCAGCTGTATCTTCTTCTGTCCTCTTCTTATTCTTCTTCTTCTTGCCTCTTAACTCTTCTGTTATTCTTGCCATCTTCTTCTTCAATGGCCCTCTTGCTATTCTTCTTACTTCTTCTCTCCTCTTCTTCCTCTTCTTTAATAGTGTAGCTTTACTCTTCTTCTTATCTTCTTCATTTACCTCTGTATGTGGCCTATCTTCCTCTTGTGGCCCTTGTCTTATGTATCTTCTATATTAGCCTCTTGTATATTTATGTAGTAACTTCCTCTTCTTTATCTTCTTCCTCTTCTTCTTCTTCTTCTTCTTACATCTTCTCTCTTCTTCCTCTTTGCTTATTCCTCTTCTTCTTCTTCTTATTCTTCTTCTTCTTGTCTTCCTCTTCTTCTTCCCCTCTTATTCTTCCTCTATCTTATCTTATGTGTCTTAACAATGTTATGTAGCCTCTTCATGTGTCCTTCTAAACCTCATGTGTAACTTTATCTTCATCCTCTTATTCTTATATTCTTCTCTTCCTTATCTGTGGCTATCTTACATCTTCTTCTTCTTCTTCTTCCACTACTTCTTCTTCCTCTTCTTCTTCCTCTTCTTCCATGTCCTGTTCTTAACTAGCCTTCTTCTGTAGCCTTTATGCTATTACATTTAACCTCTTAGTATTCTTACAACCTTATCCTCTTATGTGTATTAGCCACTCTTAACATTTCTCTTTCTTGGCCTTATCTTCCCTCTTTATCATATATTCTTCTTCTATTCCTCTTCATTTATCTTCTTATTATCTTTATGTGTGCCTTCTTCTTCTTCCTATACTTCCTCCTTCTTTGCTCCTGTGGCTGTGTCTTCTTCCTCTGTCTTTACCCTCTTTATCTGTATTCTTCTTCTTCTTCTTCTTCTTCTTTCTCTTATTATTAATAACCTTCCTCTATGTATTTATATAACTCTTCTTCTTATAACTATGCTCTTCTATGTAGCCACCATATTATCTTGCCTTGTATATATTATGTATCTTATTCTAGCCCCTCTTGTTAACCTCTTCTATTATTCATATTTCTTCCTCTTGTTATGTAGTATACCTCCTTCCTCTTCCTCTTCTAATCTTGTGTAACCTCTTCTTCTTCTTCTTCTTCTTCTTCTTCTTCTTCTTCTTCTTTAACTATCTTCTTCTTCTAACTGTGTTATTCCTCTTCTATTTCTTCTTATTTCCCTCTTCCTCTTGTTCTTCCTCTTCTTCTTCTTCTTCTTCTCTTTTCTTGCTATTTATTCTTCTACTTCTTTCTTCCTCTTCCTCTTCTTCTTCTCTTACTCTTCTTTATTTCTTCCTCTTCTTCTTCTTCTTCTTCTTCTTCTTCCTCTTCTTCTTCCTCTTCTTCTTCTAGCTTCTTCTTCTGTATTCCTCTTGTATCTTGCTTCTGTATCTTGGCTGTGAATTCTGTATTTTCTCTTCTATACTCTTCTTTCTCTTTACTTCCTCTTCCATCTTCTTCTTCTTATTATTATTAGTAACTCGCTTTATCTTCTTCTTCCTCTTATTACTTATTCTTCCTCTTCTATTCTTCCCTTGTTCTTCTTCCTCTTCTTCTTCCTCTTGTCTTCTTCTCTTTATTTCTTCCTCTTATTATTCTTATGTATATCGTCTTCTTCCTCTTCTTATCTTCTTCTCATCTTCTTCTTCTTCTTCTTTCTTCTTCTTTTTCTCCATCTTCTTCTTCATAAGCCCTCTATCTTCCGTGTGTTATTACTATTCTTCTTCTTTATTCTTCTTATCTTCTTATTCCCTCTTCTAGCTGGCACTCTTCTTCTTCCCTCTTAGGTCTTCCTCTTCTTCTTCCTCTTCTTCTTCTTCCTCTTAAATGTATACCTTTCTAACTCTTCTTCCTCTTTATTCCTCCTTATTTATATATTATTGGTCTTCTTCTTCTCTCTTCTTAATATTATTCATGTATGTTGCTTTATCTTTGTATACTCTTCCTTCCTCTTCTTATTCCTCTTCCTCTTCTTCTTCCTCTTCTTCTCTTTATCCTCTTATTCCTCTTATTCTTCCTCTTCTTCCTCCTCTTCTTATCTCTTCAAGCCTACTCTATCTTCTAAGTGTGCTATTATCTTCCTCTTATGTACTCTCTTCTTCTTATTCTGTGTGCATCCTTCTTCTTATATTAGTCTTCTTCTTGCAAGTCTTCCTCTTATTCTTCCTCTTCTTCTTCTTCTTCTTCTTCTTAACTACCTCTTCTTCCTCTTCCTCTTTTTCTTCTTCTTCTTCTTCTTACTTACTTCTTCTTACTTCTTCCATCTTCCTCTTCATCTTCTTAGCTATCTTCTTATGTATATTAGTGCTTCCTCTTCTTCTTTCTTCTTCCTTTTAACTATTCTTCTTATTCTTCTTCTTCTTCTTCATCTTCTTCTTCTTCCCCTCTTTATTCTTTATTCTTCTTCCTCTTCCTCTTCCACGTCTTCCTCTTCTTCTTCCTCTTCTTCTTCTTCTTTATCTTCTTGCTTCTTATTTATTATCTTCTTCTTCCTCACTTCTTCCTTCAGCTTTACTTCTTCTTCCTATTCTGTATCTTCTTTATCTTTGTCTTCTTATTCTTCATGTTCCTCTTCTTCTTCCCTCCTTTATTTTCTTTCTGTAACTATTATCTTCTTGCTTCTCTTCTTCTTATTTATTTATTACTTTATTAACCCCCTCTTATTATTTTAGCACTCTTCTATCTTCTTCCTCTTATCTGTGCCTCTTTATCTCTTCTTGGCTGCTGTATCCTCTTTACTCATCTCTTAATTGTATCTTCCTCTTGGCTATTTATGCTGTATGTATGCTCTTTCTCTTCATGATATCCATGTGCCTCTATCTTTATACTCTTGCCTCTTTATATTTATTCTTCCTCTTCTTCTTTGTTGGTTCTTCTTCTTATCTTCTTCTTTATCTTCTTCCTCTTCTTCTTCTTATCTTCATCTTCTTCTTTACAGCCATGTAGCACCTTCTTCTTAGTGTTCTTCTTCTTCTTCATTATATTATTCTTCATCATATTTCTTATATTTTCTGTATCTATCACTATTCTTCTTCTTCTTTACTCTTATTCTTCCTCTTCTCATTTTATTCCTCTTCTTCTTCTTCTTCTTCACTCTTCTTCCTCTTGCCTATCTCTTTTATTTCCATCTTATTATGTGCTAGCTGTGTATGTATCTTGGATTCTGTTCTTTTATCCTCTATACATCCTCTTCATATCTTATCATCTGTACATCTTATCTTCTTCTCTTTATCTTCCTCTTCCTCTTCCTCTTCTATCTTCCTCTTCCTCTTCTGTACCTTCTTTCTTATTTACTTCTTGCTATCTTCTTCCTCTTCTTCCTCCTCTGTAACTTATTGCCTATGTTTCCTCTTCTTCTTGTTCTTCTTCTTCCTCCTCTTATACTCTTATGTGTATTTGTATTCATGTCTCTTAGTCTTCCCCTTTCTTCTTCTCTTATGCCCCCTCTTCTTCTTCTTCTTCTATTCTTCTTCTTCTTCTTCTTCTTCCTCTTTAACTATGTCTTCTTCTTCCTCTTCTTCTATTACTGTATCTTCATATTCCTCTTCTGTATGTATGTATATAGCTTTGTATCTCTTTAACCTTATTGGCTATTATCTTCCCTCATTCTTCTTCTTACCCTCCATCTTCTTCCTCTTACATTCTTCTTCCTCTTCCTCTTCTTCTTCTTCTTCCTCTTCTTCTATTTCTAGTGAGTCTTCTACATATTCCTCTTCCTGTCTTCCTCTTCTTCACCTCCTCTTTATTAACTTCTTTGTGCTTCCATATTCTATGTTCTTGTATTTCTTAGCCTTATGTTCTCGCCTCTTCTTGCTTATACTTAGCCATCTTGTATCTTCTTCTTCTTCTTCTTATTTCTTCTTATACTATTCTTCTTCTTCTTCAACTATCTTCCTCTTCTTTACTCTTCTTCTTCTTCTTCTTCTTCTTTATTTCTTTAAATCTTTCTTCTTCCTTGCATCTTAGTATGTATTTCCTCTTGTTAACCTTGTATTGTATCTTCTCTTCCTCTTATCTTCTCTTGCATTCCCTATTCTTGTATATTTATATGTATGTGCTTCTTCCTCTTCTTCTTCTTCACCTACTATCCTCTTTATCTTCTTCTTCTTCTTCTTCTTCTTCTCTTCTATTACCTCTTATCTTCTTTATTTGTGCCTTTTGTTCTTCTGTGTAACATGCTTACTTCTTGCTTTATTCTTCTAAGCTATTCTTTACCTTCTATGCTTCTTTGCTTCTTCTTCCTCTTCTTCTTCTTCTAGTCCTCTTCCTTTAAGTACTTCTTCTTCTTATATTACATTCTTTATTCTTCTTTATTTATTCTTCTTCCCTCTTCTTCTTCCTCTTCCTCATCTATCTTCTTCTTCCTCTTCTTCTTCCTCTTCTTTATTCCTCTTACTACTTATTCTTCCTCACTCTTCTTCCTTAACTATCTTCTTCTTCTTCATGTAATTCTTCTGTATTTTAACCTTAACTTCCCTCTTATGCTCTTCTTCCTCTTCTTCCCTCTTCTTCTTCCTCTTCTTCTTATCCTCATTCTTCTTCTATCTTCTTCTTCTTCTTCTTCTTCTTCCTCTTCTTTATTGCAAGCACATTCTTCTTCTTCTATTTATTTATTTATTCTTATATTAACCTTCTATTCTGTGCCCATGCATTCATGTATATATCTTCTCTCTTATCTATCTTCTTTCCTCTTTACTTCTTCTTTATCTTCTTCTTCCTCTTCTTCTTCTTCTTCTTCTTCCTCTTCCTCTTCTTCCTCTTCTTCTTCTTTATTCTTCTTCTTCTTCTTCTAACCAGTCTTCTTCTTCTTATATTTGCTTCTTCTTATTATTGGCATATGTATTTATTCATAACTTTTATCTTGCCTTCCTCTTCTTCATTTATCATTATCTTATTTCCTCTTCTTGTTCTTCCTATTTCACTCTTAACATCTCTTCTTCTTCCTTCTCTTCCTCTTCTTATCTACTCTTCTTCCTCTTTCTTCTTCCTCTTTATGTATCTTCCTCTTCTTCTTCTTATGTCTTCCTCTATCCTCTTCTTATTGCTCATATGTGGCCTTTGTTTCTAGCATATTTATTCTTATCTTTCCAAGTCTTCCCTCTTCTTCTTCCTCTTTATTTACTTCTTCCTCTTACAGCCATCTTCTTGGCTTATTCCCTCTTTGCCCTCTTCTTCTTACATTTATCTCTTCTTCTTCTTCTTCTTCATGTCTTTATCTGTGTTCATGCATATTCTTTATTCCTCTTCTTCTTCCTCCTTCACTAGTCTTTCTCTTCTTTAACCTTTTCCTCTTATCTTTATTCTTCCCATCTTCTTCTTCTTTAATGCTTCTTCTTCTTAGCCCTTCTTCCTCTTCCTCTTCTTCTTCCTCTTTCCATGTTATATATTATCTGTATATTGCCTTCTTCTTATCCACTTCTTAAGCTACATTTTTCTTTATCTTCTTAACTTCTTATT
>CM069083.1:28334189-28338273 GCA_035578085.1 Solanum pinnatisectum
ATCTTCTTAACTTCCATCTTGTATCTTCTTCCTCTTCTTCTTCTTCTTCTTCTTCTGTCTTATTCTTCTTCTATGTCCTCTTCTAACTTCTTCTTCCATCTTCTCTTCCTCTTCTGTCACTCTTATTATTTCTCTATTGTGTATATGTATCTATCTTCTTGTATCTGCAGCTTCTGTCTGTGTCTTCTTTACTCTTCTTTCTTCTTTACTTCTTTATTTCCCTCTTTGTTTACTTCCTCTTCTTCTTCTTTACTGGCTTCTTCTTCTTCTTCTTCTTCTTCTTCCTCTTCTTATTTACTTATGGCCTCTTAACCATTCTTCTCTGTAGTAACTATGTAGTAGCTTCTTCTTTAAGTCTTCCTCTTCTTCTTCTTCTTCTTCTTTCCTCTTCACTTGTATCTTCTATCTTCTTCTTTAGCCTCTTCTTCTTCTTCTTCTTCTTCCTCTTCTTCTTCTTCCTCTTCTTCTATTCTTCTTGGCTTTGTTTCTCTTCTTCTTCTTCTTCCTCTTATTCTTCTTCTTATTTATTTTCTTCCATCTTCTAATAACCTTCTTCTTCTTGCTTGCTCTTGTCTTCACTCCTTGTGCCATATTCTGTATCCTCTTCTTCTTATCTTCTTCTTCCTCTTCTTCTTCGTAAACCTTCTTCTTCCTCTTCTTCTTCCTCTTCTTCTTCTTCCTCTTCTTCTTGTCTTCCTCTTATTCTTATTTCTTCCTCTTAACCCATTTCCTCTTAGCCTTATGTATTACTCTTGTATCTTGGCTTTATTTTAAACTAACATCTTCTTTTGCTTCTTAAGTCTTATCTTCTGTCTTCTTCTTCCCTCTTCTTCTTCTTAGCTATACTTCAATTTGCTTCTTCTTCCTCTTCATGTAGCTGTCTAGCTGGCCTCTTCCTCTTCTGTTCCACCTCTTATTCTTCTCATCACAGCTATCTTCTTCTTCTTGTGTATCTTTCTTAGCTTCTTGCTGTGGCTTCCAACCTTATGTATCTTATCTTTCCTCTTCCTCTTCTTCTTCCTCTTCCTTCTTTATTATTTGGCTTCACTCTTCTTCTTCTTCTTCCTCTTCTTCTTCATCCTTTAGATCTTTATCTTGAGTCTTCCTCTTCATTCTTCTATTCTTCATTATATTATGTGTGTGTATGTTTACAGCTCTTCTTATTATTGTGTATGTGTGTGTGTGTCTTATATTGTATTATATTGTGTATCTTCCTCTTCCTCTTCCTCTTGGCCCTCTTAGTATTCATCTTCCTCTTCTTCTTCTAGCCTATCTTCTTTTATTACTCCTCTTCTTATATTAGCTCTGTGTGTGTGTATGTGTATGTGTATAGCTAGTAACTATGTGCTTATATGTGTATATTATATTCCTCTTAACCCTTCTTACTCTTCCTCTTCTTCTTCTTACTTCTTCTTCCTCTTCTATCTTTTCTTCCTCTTTCTTCTTCTTTACTTCTTCTTTAGCTTCTTCTTCTGTAACCATAGTAACCTTGTACTTCTTATCTGCTTGCCCCATGTGTGTGCCTACCTCACTGTCCATCTTATAATACTGCTTCCTCTTAGGTCTTTCTCAGTCTTCTTCTTCCCTCTTCGTCTTCTTCTCTTATCTTCTTCTTCTTGTATCTTCTTCTATAGTCTTCTTCTTCTTCTTCTTCCTCTTAACTTCTTAAACACAACTCTTCTTCTTGCTTCCTCTTCTTCTTCTTCTTAACTGCTTAACCCCATTATATGTGTATATATTATTCCCTTACATCTTACTTCTTCTTCATCTTAGTCTTCCCTCTGCGTCTTCCTAAAAATACTTCCACTCTTCCTCTTCCTCTTCTTCTTCTTCCTCTTCCTCTTCACGTCTTGTCCTCTTCTTCTTTAACCTTGCTGTTACAGCTCTACCTTTGTAACTTCTTCTTAACCATCTTTTTACTTTCATCTTCTATAGCTATACTCTTCTTAACCCTTCTGTATCTCTTATAACGCTATCTATCCATCTATTATCTTCTTTCTTCTTCTTTAATATTTCTTCTTCTTCTTGCCTTTATCTTCTTATCTTCCTCTTCTACTTGTGTGCTTCTTCTTCCTCTTCTTATTGTATAACTTTAGCCCATCTTCTTAGCAGCAGCTCCATTTAACCTCTTCTTCCTCTTATCTGTCCATGTGCCTTCTTTTAACTATATCTTGATCTTAAAGGTAACCCACTCTTCTTAGATGTCTCTTCTTCTTTCTTACCTTCCTCTGTCTTCACTCTATTAACCTAGCCATCATCTTACATATGTCTGTAACTATCTATCTTCTGTATAACTTCTTAATATTCTGTGTATCTTCTTCTATGTCTTCTCTCTTCTTAGATCTTCCTCTTCTTCTTCCATCTTCTTCTTTATCTTGATGTTTCTTCTTTCTTCTTCCCTCTTCTTCTTGAAATGCTTTTCTTGAACACCTTCCTCTATCTTCTTTGCCCCTCTTCCTCTTCTTCTTATCTTGAGTCTTCCTCTTATGTATCTGTGTAGCTATCTTGTAGTGCTTGCTCTTGCTTCTTTATAACTATCCTCTTCCTCTATGTGTATCTTACCTCTTCTTATGTGCTCCTCTTCTTCCACTTCTTCCTCCTCTTCCTCCTCTTCATCCCTCTCTTCTTCCTCTTTGCTTTACTCTTCCTCTTCTTATTGTATGTGTATGTATCCTATTCCTCTTACTACTCTTCATCCTTACTCTTCCTCTTCCTCTTCCTCTGTCATGTAGTCTTCTTATCATTATATACTTCTCTATTCTATCTCTATCTTCTTGCTCATCTTCTTCTTCTTCCTCCTCTTCTTCCTCTTCTTCTACTTCTTCTTCTTCTTCTTCTTCTTGTCTTAACTTCTTTCTTATTCTTATAACTCCTCTTTGTTCTTCCTCTTCAAATTTACTCTTTTGCCCCATTTCTCTTTTAATATCTTAACTGCTTCCTCTTCTTCTTACTTGCTTGTATTTTCCCTCTTATTTATTCCTCTTAAAGCCCACCTCTTAATGTTCCCTCTTTGTATTCTTTAACAACTTCCTCTTCCTCTTCTTACTCTTCTTCCTCCTCTTCTTCTTCTTATTCCTCATCTTCATATCTTATATCTTATTATATTATTTGTGTTCTTCTTAACTGTACTCTTGATCCCCACTCTTGTTCTTCCTCTTCTTCTCATCTTAACCTTCACCTCTTTCTCTTATCCTCTTCTTCTTCTTCTTTATCTTTCTTCCTCTTCCTCTTAACATTCTTCTTGTATTATTATCTTCCTCTTATTCCTCTTATTTCTTCTTATTTATGCCTTGTATTTTAATGTGTGTGCTGCTCTTACATATTCTTATGTATAACACCTCTTATCTTCTCTTCCTCTTCTTCTTCTTCTTCTTCTTCTTCTTCTTTCTTGCTTCTTCTTCTTCTTCCTCTTCCTCTTGCTTCTTCTTCCTATTCTGCTCATACCTTCCTCTTCTTCTTCTCTTCCTCTTATTATTCTTATTATTTATTATTTTAGCTGTATCTCTTGCTCTTCTTCTTTATGCTTTACTTTGTATTCTCACTTCCTTATTATTCTCTTAACACATTCTTCTTCTTTTTCATTCTTCTGTACTTCTTCTTAACCTGTAGCCCCTTCTTCCTCTCCTTCTTCTTCTTCTTCTTCTTTTCTTCCTCTTCCTCTTATGTACATCTTAACTGTGCTTCTTCTTCTTCTTTCTTTCTCATGCTTTATTCCCTCTTCTTCTTCTTCCTCTTCCACTCTTACTTCTTCCATCTTCTTCCTCTTCTTCTTCCACTTCTTCTTCCTCTTCTTCTTCCTCTTCTTCTTACTCTTAACATATTTATCTTCTTCCTCTTAACTTCTTCTTCTTAACCCTCTTGTAACCACTCTTCTTCTTATAACTTCTTCTTCTCTTATTACCTTTTTGCATCTTGATGTAACTGTATGTGTACTTCTTCCTTATCTTCTTCTCTTGCTCTTCTTCTTCTTAACTCTGTCTTCTTCTAGCTATTATTTATTTCTATATTCTTCTTCCTCTTCTTCTTCCTCTTTATTGCCTCTTCTTTATCCTCTTGTTCCTACTCTTCTTCTCCTCTTCCTTCT
>CM069083.1:28338373-28438373 GCA_035578085.1 Solanum pinnatisectum
TCTTTGAATATCGATTCGAGAAGACCAGTTCTTAGGAAAAAGATTGGCATTTGTGGGGCTTTGGGGCTTGATCTTCTCCTCGGTGATGGGTACAATCTAAACTACATCACTCCTGAGGTGGTAGTCTACTTGGGACTACCCCGACTACCCAGGACTTATCCATACACCATAGAGGGATGTAAGTTTACCAAAGTGGTAAAGGTCTCATTCACATACGGTAAATACTATAAGGAGTTTTGGTGTGATATAATGCCCATGGCCTCTTGTCACTTAGCTATGGGGGCCAACATGTTTAATGAACATAGGGTCCCAAAACAAGCAGAACAAGTACAAGTGTATTGTGGACCATTGGGGAACACCTCTATTTCCTCTTCCTAGACTGAAAAATGAGATGCAAAAGATTAAGAGGAGTAAGGGAAAGCAAGGTGCCAACCTTAGAGTGGAAAAAGGAGAGGTTGAGAGGAGTGAAGTGAGAGAGTACACAATCTCAATCTAACATTATTATTCATCCTTCACTTGGTAAGGATTCTTATGTAGGTACAAGCATGATTAATGAAGGAATACGAGTTTCAAACCAAGAGCCTACAATTGTAGGTGTGATGGATGCACTTATGGGATGTCAGAACATCTAAGGTAAAGAAGATATTTCTTGTGGGCGCCAAGGTACAATAGCTAAATTTAACACTTTTACCATTGCAAATGAACAAAGTGTAAATGATAGTTTGTCTTTATGTGAGCCTGTTACTTCTTTACCATGTGTTGATAATATACTTATTGAGAGTGTTGATACACTAGTTGATCCTACTGATGACCGAATTGATTCTTCTAGTACGATCGATTTGTGTCCACCTAGTGTTGACACCTATGCTTTGAAAGATAGTTCATTATCTTGTGATAGTTGTGTTGATCAACCTGCTTGTGAGTGTAGTTCACTAGTTGAACGTTCTTGTAATGTGATTAAGAAACACTAATTTGGTGGTACTAATGAAAATGTTGATCATTTGATAGGAGTGACTCTTTGAGTATATCTTCTATGAAAGGTCCGATTGCTTGCTTGGCTCATAGAGATCATGTGCTTGAAAATGCTTCAAAAAAATGATACGTGTCCTTTTGAGGGTGAACTTGCATGCTTTAATTCTTCCCTATTGGTTGATCATTTCCTCTTTAAGTACAATATCTTGTTTGAAGATGATAAAATCACTCCTACTGATGTACCTAGTGGTGTGAATCTTGAGAGTAGTGTTGGTTCTTGATAATTATACTTTCTATAGCAACCCACTATGGTATTAAACTTTTCCTCCCAAAGATGGAAATATCTTCTTGGGAGATAAGAGTACTCTTGTAGGGAAAGATTGTCATGAAGAGAAAGGTGGTGTTTGTTTCTCCCTTACCTCTTCTACGTGTGTTCCGATTGTCAATGGTATGACCCTTGAGTTTGAACTTATTCGTAGTCATATCCATTAAAACACCCTAGAGGAAGTTGACTTAAGAGACACATTTCTCTATTAGTTGAATACATATGATGATGCTCATGTTGTTGATTGGAGTATATTGTTGGAAGGAAAGAGTGTACACTTGATAAATGGAGGTGCACTTGATCCAAGTTTATGGATGACATTTCCATTTGACCCCGGTAGTGAGCTGAATTGTTGAATTTGTATGGGAATGAATGGTCGAAATAAAAGGCATATGGTGGTGACATTGTTGATTCATTTCCTTATGCAGGAAAGCTCTTCTTGAGGTTTTACCATCAACCTGAAGGTCCTACATTGTGTGTGGGGAAAGATAGCTTCCCAGACCCCTTTTCTATTTCTTACTCTAAGCATAATCTTGTTGACTATGCATCTTATGGGGGTAGGAGATACTTGTACAAAGAAAGTGAAGTTGGTACCTTCCTTTACTATCTCTTTGCATATGATGAGATCCCTAGTTTGATCAAAAGTGCAGTGCATATGGATCAGGGTATCATTAAGGTCTACACCTGTTGGTATGACCCTATTCTGTGGACCTTCTATCATTTTGATCCCGGTGAATGCTTGAAGGTATTTAAACTGGTGGGAGTATCATCTTTTGGGTGGTATTACCTGTTGATTAAAAGAATAGCAATTGTCCTTGTACTTCATTTGTGGGCTTTATAGCCATGACAATAGAAGATGTTTGGTTGTTCCTTGAGTTTGAGACTCCTCGGTTAAATGTTTTGAGAGCTTACCTGCTGTCCATCATGTTAAGAGGATGAGCTCCTTGCTTGTGATCTATATGGTTTTACAAGGTTTGGATTCGAGGACTCAACTTTATCTACTTGTGTATGATAGTACTCAGGCTTCTGTGAGTAGCATATTTTATGTTAGTAGTGGTATAAATAGAGCAAATGAGAGTCTCCTTGACTCGATGTTTTGCAATCCTTTTCCATTTGACCCGGTGTCAATTTTAAGTGTGCTGAGTATGGTAGTAACATCATTTGTCATTTGCATGAATCTTCTTTAGTGTTATTACCTGATTCCATGGGCTTGAATGAGGTATGTTTACCAATTTGGGTGGGGAATACTTATGTACTTAAACCTACTCATGAATTGGGAATAATTACTCTCTTGAAGTTATCTAGTGCATTGGATAGGGTCTTAATTTGGGTCAACACTACTTGTGCCTTTGCACTTAGGTATGAAAGTGTTCTTGTGCTACTTGACATAAGGGAGGCCTTGTGCTTATTTGGATGTGGAACCAATGAGGGTTTACATATTAGGTTGTTTAAGTATATTGGTCCCTACACTCTACCCCTTTGTCTAAGTTTCTTAAGCAGCCAAGTATCTATTACTTTGATGGGTTACAAACCCTTTTTTGATATTTGTCATACTTGATTATATGTTAAATATGTGCGTCCTTGGCATGGTGATGAAATTGTTATTGATAACGCTAACTATCATGCCATGAAAATCTTTGTACTATTTGCTTCCCCTATGGTTTTGCAAGGCATGGATTCGAGGATGAATCCTTTTCAAGATGGGGAGAATAATGCAATCCAGATTGCCTCCAGACTTTTAACTCATTGCCAAGCTTGAGAATTCCAATGTATTGAATGATTGTTCACGAGTATAGAGGTTCTTGGGTTTATATTGGTGGAAATCAAAGGTTCACATGGATGGAAGTTCGCTTGGGCAAGTAAATGGAAGAGAGTAGTAAAAAATAGCACTTTGGCAAGCAGGAGACCTTTGGCGCGTCGCCCAATGGCTTGGGCAATGACCTACAGATAGTCTAATGCTACAGGACCAAGCCAAGTGCAGGATCCCTCTACGAACCTTTGGCGCGTCGCCCAATGACTTGGGCGATGACCTTAGCCCACCTAATATTCCAGTACGTGACTAGAGGTGGAGTCCACGCAGGAAGCATTGCCACCCAGTCGGCACACCGCCTAACCCACTTGGCGAGCCCGACTTGGCTAGCCCTTTATCCTTTGAGGTCACATTTGGGCCTTGTTCACCTAAAACTATAAATATGCTTTCATGGATTCATTTTAGGGTAGATTATTTTGAATGTTGAAAATTGAAAACTCATCTTTGAGTGATGAGAGCTTGGTTAAGCATTTGTTGCCATTTGTTAGAAATGTTGGTTGCTTGGGATATCGATTCTCTTGAGGTCTTCGTAAGAGTTAGGTGCTTATTGTAGGATTAACGGATTGAGGTCATTGCGTATAATATAACCTTTGGTTGCTTTTTGTATCCTCTTATTGTGTCTATCTATTTATCTTTACTTTCTATCTTTGATTTCCGCATATTAGTGTGATTCCATTATAGGATTTACATCATTTGGTATCAGAGCTAAGTCTAGATTCGTTCCTCCGATTCTAGTCTTAGGGTTTTTTTAAAATAAAATGTCAAATTCATTTTTGTGAAATTTGCTGAAATGGGTCTTGTTAATTTGAGTCTTGTTTGAGTTTCTATGGAATAGTGTTCTCCAACCCTATTTGAGTCTAGGGCTGAGATTGGAAGGAGTTTGGTGCCTAGTTAAAGATTTCACCATTGAAGACTTGAAGAAGATGAAAATGGGTTTTGAAATCTGAAGGTTTTGGTTTGACATTGAGGGTTAAAATGTATTGGGTGTTGTTCCCCATATCAAGGAGTGCCTACACCTCAATTTTTGTGAAATTCCGAGACAAAAATTTTAAGGGTTTAATTTTGGGTTCATCTTGTTCTTCAAGTTCTTGAAGAACATTCATATCTTCATGGAAGGGAATATTTGAAAAGAAAGAATTTGATTCAAAAAGGGAAGAAAGAGAGAGTAAAAGTGTTTGAAAAAGGGAATTTACCAAAAGGGGTAGGTACTAAAGGACAAGTGCAGGGGGCGACCACAGGAATTCAAATTTCAGGAATTTGAAGGAGCAGTAGAGGTCCATTGGGCAAGCTAAAGCGAGGCTTGCCTAACCCACTCGGCGCCTCGCCCTTTGGACAGGTTGGTTGCCGAAGTGGCTGCCAATTTGACGGAGCTACTGGAATTTTTGGCGAGATCAACCTTGTTCGCCAATTCCAATCAGCGCATCACCAAACTACCTCCCATATCACCAAGTTGCCTTGTCCGTTTCTAGTGTTTGGCGAGTCCATCTTCAAGTTGGCGAGCTGAACTTCACTTTTGGCGAAGAAAACAGGTCATTCAGCGATTGGAAACTCAACTTACTCCTAATCTCAGGATTTAAATTCCTAGTTTCTTTTATTTTGATTCTCAAATGTTCTCAAGAATCCTAAACCGATTTTCAACTCATAATTACTCTACTTGTTGACTATTAGTTCTTCAATTCACTTCTTTGTTTGTGCCTTTTCTTTTGGGCTTTTTATTTTCTTTTACTTCGTAGATAACTTCTTGATTCAAGTCCGTTTGCTTTTATCGAGTCGTCCGTTTTTCTTGAAACAAGAATCCATTCTGACCAAGATAAGAAATTTTTACCTTGTGATCAACTGAGTACAAACAACTGTCAACATTAGCTGCGCCAATTTGAGAGGCAATCAAAGGTGTGTAAGATCAAGCGATTGTGAATTGATTTTAATTATCGCTAACATTGTTTGTTGTTTTTGTGAGTTGGCATTTTCCAGGTACAAAGAGTTATAAGGCAGGATGTCCTCAATAGCCTCATACCCATGTAACTATGATATGGGATATGTCAAGGGTCTCGGTACCAAAAGGATTAATTTTCCTATCTTTGAAGGAAGACGTGATCCCGAAGCATATCTTGATTGGGAGTGGCAATGTGAATAGCCTTTCAAAAAGCATGATTTGAGAGGTCAATATTGACCCCTGTATGCCCTTTTTTGTTTGAAAGGTCTTGCATTGGGTTGGTGGAATCAAGCGGGAAACCTCCGAACACTCCAAGGAAATACCCACCCACTGACATGGGAAGAATTAAAGGAGCTGATGAGGTTCAGGTATATGCCAAAGGGTACACAAATCATTCAATGTCGATCCGAGAAGACTAATTCTTAGGGAAAAGGTTGGCATTTGTGGGGCTTTGGGGATTGACCTTTTCCTCGGTGATGGGTACAATCTAAACTACATCACTCCAGAGGTGGTCATCTACTTGGGACTACCCAGGACTTATCCATACACCATAGAGGGATTTAAGGTTACCTAAGGGGTAAAGGTCTCCTTTACACACGGTAAATACTATGAGGAGGTTTGGTGTGATATAATGCACATGGCCTCTTGTCACTTAATTTTTGGGGTCAACTAGTTTAATGAACATAGGGTCCCACAACGAGTAGAACGGGTACAAGTGTGTTGTGGACCATTGGGGAACACCTCTATTTCCTCTTCCTAAGGTGAAAAATGAGAGACAAAATATTGAGAGGAATAAGGGAAAGTAAGGTGCCAACCTTAGAGTGGAAAAATGAGAGGTTGAGAGGAGTGAAGTAAGAGGGTTACCACAATCTCAATCTAACATTTTTGTTCATCCTTCACTTGGTAAGGATTCTTATATAGGTACAAGCATGATGAATGAAGGAACACGAGTTCCAAACCAAGAGCCTACAATCGAAGGTGTGATGGATGCACTTATGGGATGTCCCAACATCTAAGGTAAGAAGATCTTTCTTGCGGGTGTCATGGTACAATAGCTAAATTTAACAATTTTACCATTGAAAATGAACAAACTGTAAATGATAGTTTGTCTTTTTTTGAGCATATTGCTTCTTTACATATAATGATAATGTACTTGTTGAGAGTGTTGATACATTAGTTGATCCTATTGATGATCGAATTGATTCTTCTTGTTAGATCGATTTGTGTCCACCTAGTGTTGACACCTATGCTTTGAAAGATAGTTCATTATCTTGTGATACTTGTGTTGATCAACCTGCTTGTGAGTGTAGTTCACTAGTTAAGGGTTCTTATAATTTGAATAAGAAACCTCAATTCGGTAGTACTAAAGATAATGTTGATCATTTTAATAGGAGTGACTTTTTGAGTATATCTTCTATGAAAGGTCTGATTGCTTGCTTGGCTCGTAGAGATCAAGTGCTTGAAAATGCTTCGAAAAATTATATATGTCCTTTTGAGGGTGAACTTGCATGCTTTAATTCTTCCCTAGTGGTTGATCATTCCCACTTTAAGTACAATATCTTGTTTGAAGATGATGAAATCACTCCTACTGATATACATAGTGGTGTGAATCTTGAGAGTAGTGTTGGTTCTTAATAACTATACTTTCTAAAGCGACCTACTATGGTGTGAAGCTTTTCCTCCCAAAGATGGAAATCTCTTCTTGGGAGATGAGAGTACTTTTGTTGGGAAGGATTGTGATGAGCAGGAAGGTGGTGTTTGTTTCTCCCTTACCTCTTCTTCTTGGTGTGTTCCAATTGTCAATGGTATGACCCATGAATTTGAACCTATTCGTAGTCATATCCACGAAAACACCCTAGAGGAAGTTGACTTAAGAGACACCTTTCTCTATTACTTGATTACATATGATGATCCTCATGCTGTTGATTGGAGTATGTTGTTGGAAAGAAAGAGTGCACACTTGATAAATGTAGGTGCACTTGATCCAAGTTTATGGTTGACCTTTCCATTTGACCCCGATAGTGAGCTGAATTGTGGAATTTGTGTAGGAATGCCTGGTCGAAATGAAAGGCATATGGTGGATGACATTGTTGATTCCTTTCCCGATGCAGAAAATCTCTTCTTGAGGTTTTACCATCCGCCTAAAGGGCCTACATTGTGTGTGGGGAAATATAGCTTCCCAGACCCCTTTTATATCACTTACTCTAAGCATAATCTTGTTAATTGTGCATCTTATGGGGGTTGGAGATACTTGCACAGAGAAAGTGAAGTTTGTACCTTTCTTTACTATCTCTTTGCATATGATGAGATCCCTAGTTGGATTAGAAGTGCAGTGCATGTGGATCAGGGTATCATGAAGGTCTAGACTTGTTAGTATGACCCTCTTCTTTGGACCTTCTATTATTTTGATCCTAGTGAATGCTTGAAGGTATTTAAACTGGTAGGAGTATCATCTTTTGGGTGGTATTACCATGTTGATGAGAAGAATAACCATTGTCCTTGTTCTCCATTTGTGGGCTTAAAAGCCATGACAATAGAGGATGTTTGGTTGTTCCTTGAGTTTGAGACTCATTGGTTAAATGTTTTGAGTGCTTACCTTTGTACTATCCATAATGCTAAGAGGATAAGCTCTTTGCGTGTGATCTATATGGTTTACAAGGTTTGGATTCGAGGACTCAACTTAATCTACTTCCATATGATGGTACTCAGGCTGGTATGAGTAGCATATTTTATGTTAGTAATGTTATAAATAGAGCAAATGAGAATCTCCTTGACTCGATTCTTTGCAATCCTTTTCCATTTGATCCAGGTGTCAATTTTAAGTGTGATGAGTGTGGTAGTAACACTGTTTGTCATTTCCATGATTCTTCTTTGGTGTTATTACTTGATCCAATGTGCCTGAATAAGGTATGTTTACCAATTTGGGTGGGGAATACTTATGTACTTGAACCTGCTCATGAATTGGGAATAATTGCTCTCTTTAAGTTATCTAGTACATTGGATGGGGTCTGGGTCAACACTACTTGTGCCTTCGCACTTAGGTATGAAAGTGTTTGTGTGCTACTTTACATAAGGGAGGCCTTGTGCATATTTTGACGTGGAACCAATGAGTGCTTTCATATTAGGTTGTTTAAATATATTGGTCCCTACGCTCTACCCCTTTGTCTAAGTTTCTTAAGTAGCCAAGTATCTATTACTTTGATGGGTTACAAACCCTTTGTTGATATTTGTGATACTTGGTTATATGTTAAATTTGTGTATCCTTGGTATGGTGATGAAATTGTTATTGCTAACACTAACCCTCATGCCCTGAGAATCTTTGTACTGTTTGCTTCCCTTAAGGTTTTGCAAGGTATGGATTCAAGGATGAATCCTTTTCAAGATGGGGAGAATGATGCAATCCAGATTGCCTCAAGACTTTTAACTCATTGCCAAGCTTGGGAACTCTAATGTATTGAATGATTGTTCACGAGGATGGAGGTTCTTAGGCTTATATTGGTGGAAAGCAATGGTTCGCATGTGTGGAAGATTTCTTGGGCAAGTAAACTGAAGAGAGTCACCAACACTAGCAGTTTGGCGAGCAAGAGACCTTTGGCACGTCTCCTAATGGCTTGGGCAATGACCTATAGATCGCCTAATGCTACAGGACCAAGCCAGGTATAGGATTCCTCGCCGATCCCTTTGGCGCGTTGCCCAATAACTTGGGCGATGACCCTAGCCCAACTAATATTCCAGGATGTGAGTAGAGGTGGAGTCCACGCAAGAAGCATCTTCAACTAGTAGGCGCACCGCCAAGCCCACTTGTCTAGCCTGACTTGGCTCGCCTTTCATTCTTTCACGTCAATTCTGGGCTTTGTTCACCTGAAACTATAAATAGGCCTTTAAGGGTTCATTTTAGGGTAGATTATTTTGAATGTTGAAAATTGAAAATTCATGTTTGAGTGTTGAGAGCTTGGTTAAGCTTTTGTTGCCTTTTGTTAGAAACGTTGGTTGCTTGGGATATCGATTCCTTTAAGGTCTTCATAAGAGTTAGGTGCTTATTGTAGGATTAACGGATTGAGGTTATTGGGTTTAACATAACCTTTAGTTGCTTTTCGTTTCCTCTTTTTGTGTCTATATATTTATCTTTACTTTCTGTCTTTGATTTCCGCGTATTAGTGTGATTCCCTTATAGAAATTACATCATTTGGTATCAGAGTTGAATCTAGATTCGTTCCTACGATTCTAGCCTTGGGTTTTTTAAAAAAAAATGTCAAATTCATTTCTGTGAAATTTGCTGAATTGGGTCTTGTTAATTTGAGTCTTGTTTGAGTTTCTAAGGTTGGAATAGTGTTCTCTAACCCTATTTGAGTCTAGGGCTTAGATTGGAAGGAGTTTGGTGCCTTGTTGAAGATTTCACCATTGAAGACTCGAAGAAGCTTGAAGAAGATGAAAATGGCTTCTGAAATCTGAAGGTTTTGTTTTGAAATTGAGGGTTAAAATGTATTGCGTGTTGTTCCCCATATCAAGGACAGCTTACACCTCAATTTTAAATGAAATTAAGGGTTTAATTTTGGGTTCATCTTGTTCTTGAAGTTCTTGAAGAACATTCATATTCAAGGAAGAGAATATTTTCAAAGAAAGAGTTTGATTCAAAAAGAGAAAAAGTAAAAGTGTTTGAAAAAGGGAATTTACCAAAATTGGTAGGTACTAAAGGACAAGTGCAGGGGCCGACCACAAGTGTTCAAATTTCAGGACTTTCAAGGAGCAGCAGAGGTCCATTGGGCGAGCTAAAGTGGGGCTCACCTAACCCAATCGGTACCTCGCCCTTTGGGCAGGTTGGTCCCCGAAGTGGCTACCAATTTGACGGAGCTACTGGAATTTTCAGCGAGATCAACCCTGTTCGCCGATTCCAATCTGCGCATTGCCGAACTACCTCCCATATCGCCAAGTTGCCTTATCCGTTTGTAGAGTTTGGCGAGTCCATATTCAAGTTGGCGAGCCGAACTTCACCTTTGGCGAAGAAAACAGGTCATTCGGCAATCGGAAACTCAACTTACTCCTAATCTCAGGTTTTAAATTCTTAGTTTCTTTTGTTTGGATTGTCAAGCGTTCTCAAGAATCCTAAACCAATTTTAAACTCACAATTACTCTACATGTTGACTATTGGTTCTTCAATTCACTTCTTTGTCTGTGTTTTTTCTTTTGTGCTTTTTTTTTTTTGTTTACTTCGTAGATAACTTCTTAATTCAAGTCCGTTTGCTTTTATCGAGTCGTCCGTTTTTCTTGAAACAAAAATCCATTCTGACCAAGATTAGAAATTGGTACCTTGTGATCAACTGAGTACAAACAACTGTCAACATTAGCCGCGCCAATTTGAGAGGCAATCAAAAGTGTATAAACACGAGCGATTGTGAGTTCATTTTACTACCGCTAACATTGTTTGTTGTTTTTGTGAGTTGGCATTTTGTAGGTACAAGGAGTTATAAGGTAGTATGTCCTCAATTTCCTCAGACCCATGTAACTATGATATGGGATGTGTCAAGGGTCTCAGTACCAAAAGGATTGATTTTCCTATCTTTGAAGGAAGATGTGATCCCGAAGAATATCTTGATTGGGAGTGGAAATGTGAGCAGGCTTTCCAAAACCTTGATTTGAGAGGTCAAGATCAACCCTTGTATGCCCTTTTAAATTTGAAAGGTCTTGCAGTGGGTTGGTGGAATCAAGCGGGAATGATTCTAGCACTCCAAGGAAATACACACCCATTGACATGGGAAGAATTGAAGGGGCTAATGAGGTTCAAGTATATGCCAAAGGGGTACACAAATCATTTCAATGTCTATTCGAGAAGACTAGTTCTTAGGACAAAGGTTGGCATTTGTGGGGCTTTGGGGCTTGACCTTATCCTCGGTGATGGGTACAATCTAAACTACATCACTCCGGAGGTGGTAGTCTACATGGGACTACCCAGGACTTATCCACACACCATAAAGGGATGTAAGGTTACAGAAGGGGTAAAGGTCTCCTTCACATACGATAAATACTATGAGGAGGTTTGGTACGATATAATGCCCATGGCCTCTTGTCACTTAAGTTTGGGGGCCAACTGGTTTAATGAGCATAAAGTCCCAAACGTGTAGAACGGGTAGAAGTGTGTTGTGGACCGTTGGGGAACACCTCTATTTCCTCTTCCTAAGGTGAAAAAAGAGAGACAAAAGATTGAGAGGAGTAAGGGAAAGCAAGGTGGCAACCTTAGAGTGGAAAAAAGAGTGGTTGAGAGGAGTGAAGTGAGAGGGTTGCCACAATCTCAATCTAACATTTTGTTCATCCTTCACTTGGTAAGGATTCTTATGTAGGTACAAGCATGATGAATGAAGGAACATGAGTTCTAAACCAAGAGCCTACAATCAATGGTGTGATGGATGCACTTGTGGGATGTACCAACATCTAAGGTAAAGAAAATCTTTCTTGTGGGCATCAAGGTACAATAGCTAAATTTAACACTTTTACCAATGCAAATGAACAAAGTGTAAATAATAGTTTGTCTTTATGCAAGCCTATTGCTTTTTACCATGTGTTGATAATGTACTTGTTGAAAGTTATAATACACTAGTTGATCCTATTGATGACCGAATTGATTCTTCTAGTAAGATCGATTTGTGTCCACCTAGTGTTGACACCTATACTTTGAAAGATAGTTCATTATCTTGTGATAGTTGTGTTAATCAACCTGCTTGTCAGTGTAGTTCACTAGTTGAGAGTTCTTGTACTGTGATTAAGAAACTTTAATTCGGTGGTACTAATGATAATGTTGATCATTTGAATAGGAGTGACTCTTTGAGTATATCGTCTATAGAAGGTCTAATTGCTTGATTGGCTCATAGAGATCATTTGCTTAAAAATGCTTCGAAAAATGATATGTGTCCTTTTGAGGGTGAACTTGCATGCTTTAATTCTTCCTTAGTGGTTGATCATTCCCTCTTTAAGTACAATATCTTGTTTGAAGATGATGAAATCACTTCTACTGATGTACCTAGTGATGTGAATCTTGAGAGTAGTATTGTTCTTGATAACTATACTTTCTATAGCGACCCACTATGGTGTGAAGCTTTTCCTTACAAAGATGGAAATCTCTTCGTAGGAGATAAGAGTACTCTTGTAGGGAAGGATTGTGATAAGGAGGAAGGTGGTGTCTGTTTCTCCCTTACCTCTTCTTCTTGGTATGTTCTGATTGTCAATGGTATGACCCATGAGTTTGAACCTATTCGTAGTCATATCCACGAAAACACCCTAGAGGAAGTTGACTTAAGAGACACATTTCTCTATTACTTGATTACATATGATGATGCTCATGCTGTTGATTGGAGTATGTTGTTGGAAGGAAAGAGTGCACACTTGATAAATAGAGGTGCACTTGATCCAAGTTTATGGATGACCTTTCCATTTGACCCCGGTAGTGAGCTGAATTGTGGAATTTGTATGGGAATGCCTGGTCGAAATGAAATGCATATGGTGGGTGACATTGTTGATTCCTTTCCCTATGCATGAAAGCTCATCTTGAAGTTTTACCATACCCCTGAAGGGCTTACATTGTGTGTGGGGAAGGATACCTTCCCAGACCCTTTTTCTGTTTCTTACTCTAAGCATTATCATATTGATTGTGCATCTTATTGGGGTAGAAGATACTTGCATAGAGAAAGTAATGTTTGTACCTTTCTTTACTATCTCTTTGCATATGATGAGATCCCTAGTTGGATTAGAAGTGTAGTGCATGTAGATCAAGGTATCATTAAGGTCTACAGTTGTAAGTATGACCTTGTTCTGTGGACCTTCTATCATTTTGATCCCGGTGGATGCTTGAAGGTGTTTGAACTAGTGGGAGTATCATCTTTTGGGTGGTATTACAATGTTGATGAGAAGAATAACCATTGTCCTTGTTCTCTATTTGTGGGCTTAATAGCCATGACATTATAAGATGCTTGGTTATTCCTTGAGTTTGAGACTCCTCGATTAAATGTTTTGAGTGCTTACCTTTGTACTATCCATCATGCTAAGAGGATGAGCTCTTTGCTTGTGATCTATATGGTTTTACAAGGTTTGGATTCGAGGACTCAACTTTATCTACTTGCATATGATGGTACTCAGGCTTGTGTGAGTAGCATATTTTATGTTAGTAGTGGTATAAATAGAGCTAATGAGAGCCTCCTTGACTCGATGCTTTGCAATCCTTTTCCATTTGACCCCGATATCAATTTTAAGTGTGCTGAGTTTGGGAGTAACACTGTATGTCATTTGCATGATTCTTCTTTGGTTTTATTACTTGATCCAATGTGCTTGAATTAGGTATGTTTACCAATTTGGGTGGGGAATACTTATGTACTTGAACCTGCTCATGAATTGGGAATAATTACTCTCTTGAAGTTATCTAGAGCATTGGATGGGGTCTTAATTTGGGTCGACACTACTTGTGCCTTCGCACTTAGGTGTGAAAGTCTTCATGTGCCACTTAACATAAGGGAGGCCTTGTGCTCATTTGGATGTGGAACTAATGAGGGCTTATATATTAGGTTGTTTAAGTATATTAGTCCCTACGCTCTACCCCTTTGTCTAAGTTTCTTAAGTAACCAAGTATTTATTACTTCGATGGGTTACAAACCGTTTGTTGATATTTGTGATACTTGGTTATATGTTGAATTTGTGCATCCTTGGCATGGTGATGAAATTTTTATTGCTAACGCTATCCCTCATGCCATGAGGATCTTTGTACTGTTTGCTTCCCCTATGGTTTTGCAAGGTATAGATTCGAGGACGAATCCTTTTCAAGAAGGGGATAGTGATGCAATTAAGATTGCCTCAAGACTTTTACTCATTCCCAAGCTTGGGAACTCTAATGTATTGAAGGATTGTTCATGAGGATGGAGGTTCTTAGGCTTATATTGGTGGAAAGCAAAGGTTTGCATGTGTGGAAGATCGCTTGGGCAAGTGAACAGAAGAGAGTGGCCAACACTAGCACTGTGGTGAACAGGAGACCTTTGGCGCGTCGCCCAATGGCTTGGGCGATGACCTACAGATCGCTTAGTGCTATAGGACCAGGCCAGGTGCAAGATCCCTCGCCAAACCCTTTGGCGCATCGCCCAATGACTTGGGCGATGACCCTAGCCCATCTAATATTACAGGACATGACTAGAGGTGGAGTCCACACAGGAAGCATCGTCGACCACTCGGTACACTGCCAAACCTACTTGACGAGCCCGGCTTGGATCGCCCTTTATCCTTTCAGGTCACTTTTGGGCCTTGTTCACCTAAAACTATAAATAGGGCTTTAGGGGTTCATTTTAAGGTAGACTATTTTGAATATTGAAAACTAAAAACCCATGTTTGAGTGTTGAGAGTTTGGTTAAGGTTTTGTTTCCTTTTGTTAAAAACATTGGTTGCTTGGGATATCAATTCCCTTGAGGTCTTCGTAAGAGTTAGGTGCTTATTGTAGGATTAACGGATTGAGTTCATTGGGTTTAATATACCTTTTGGTTGCTTTTTGTTTCCTCTTTTTGTGTCTATCTATTTATCTTTACTTTCTGTACTTGATTTCCGCATTTTAGTGTGATTCCCTTATAGGAATTACATCAACTCTAGAATCCAAATGGCTCTTTATGAAGCTCTTTATAGGAGAAGGTCCAGATCTCCAATTGGATGGTTTGAGGTTGGGTAAGTTGGGTTGATAGGACCAGACTTAGTTTATCAAGCTATGGAGAAAGTGAAAGTCATTCAAGAGAGGTTGAAAACAGCGCAGAGTCGTCAGAAATCCTACAGTGATGTTAGGAGAAGGGAGATAGAGTTTGAAGTAGACGACTGGGTTTACCTGAAAGTTTCACCCACAAAGGGGGTTATGAGATTTGGTAAGAATGGGAAGCTTAGTCACGGGTATATTGGTCCTTATAGAATATCCAAAAGGATTGGTAATGTAGCTTACGAGTTAGAGCTACCCCAAGAGTTGGCAGCAGTTCAGCAAGTATTTCATGTTTCCATGTTGAAGAAGTTCTTGGGAGATCCTTCACTTATCATTTCTACTGAAGATATTGATATCAAGGATAGTTTGTCTTATGAGGAGATCCCTGTTCAGATTCTATACCATCAGGTTCGCAAGTTGAGGACCAAGGAAGTAGCATCAATCAAAGTTCTTTGGAGAATTCAATTTGTTGAGGAAGCTACTTGGGAAGCTAAGGAGGATATGAAGAAGAGATATCCACATCTCTTTGAGCCCAGAGAATTTCCATACCAAGGTACCAATTCTCTTTTTAGTACTGTTTAATTGATATGCTTAATGTGTTAAATTGCTTGTGGGTGTTTGAGCTAAATGTTAGATATTACACCCTTAGTCTACTTAGAGTGATCTCATTCGAGGACAAATGTTCCCAAGGGGGAGATATTGTAACACCACGCTATTTGAAAGAACTAGAATTAGAAAGAAACTGTTTTTGGAAATAATCAAATTTGGAAAATCTGACAAAGTTAAGCTAAGTATGAGTTTTGGGTCAACTTCAAACGACCATAACTCCTAGATCAGGATGAGTTAGGTGTGCAACAAGATACCTTAGAAAATATCTTTGAATTATCTTTCCAACGCATGATTTTGAGTTCATATGAGGGCGATATGCCCATTTGAAGTTGGGATGTCTAGATAAGGAAAGTCAAAACTGAATTTTAGAGGGGTATTGTAGTCTTTTCACTACCTAATTAATTAAATTCATTTTTGGTAATTAATTTGGGGTCTCTACTGATGGGATTCAGTTTACGCTATTGAAATTGAGTTAGGGTTTTGAGAGAAAAGAAAAGAAGAGGAGAAAAGAGAAGAAGAAGCAAGCTATCGCCAAATCTTGAAGAATTGCTTGTGGATTTCATCAAGGAGTGATCCCTACAAGTTATTTGAGATCACATAGCATTGAGTTAGTTCACCCACGCGCTAACCATGATTCAATTCAGCGTAATTGTGTTCTTGAAAGAAAAGATTTTGAGTTCTTGATGGAAATTGTTTAAGTTTCTTGTGGGTTCTTGTTTGTTGAAATTGTTGAGGAGTTCTTGAGTTTGATTCATGAAATTAGGTGTTGTTTTGAGTAGATTCTTACATATTTTGGTTATGTAGTTGAATCTAAGTGTTTGGGAAAAGAACTAATTGAATATAGAGGGTTTAGCGTTGAAAAACGAGTAAGAAAAATCGTCAAACACCTGGGGAGGGAGCTAGGGCGCCGCGCCACTTAGAGCGTCCCAGAAGATGTTCTGTAGTTGGGGCCCTGGGGCGCCGCACCAGCCAGTGCACCCCAACTTCAATTCTGAAGTTTTGGGTCTGGCGCCCCGTACCACTCAAAGCACCAGGGATGCCAAGTATTCTACCCACTTCTTTCTGTTTGAATTCCCTAGCAACGTACCTAAGTTTTCTAGTTGATTTCTACACTCTAAGGTACGTCTAAAAGTCATGAAATCATCCATAAACATAAGATCATGAGCCTTGAATCCATACTTCAATTCAAGAAAAGTTAAGAGTCAAGTCAAGAGAAGTTCATAGAGTCTTCCAAAAGTCGTTTACAAATGTTTTAACTTTGTTTTAAAGCTTGAGTTTTGAGTTGAGTAAAGATTAAGAGTTAAGTTCATTTTGTCAAAATATTATACGGGAACTAAGTATTCCCAAGAGTTAAAATGTTTTCACATTTAAACAAGAGAGGAAACACCGATTTACAAGAGAGCCTTTGATCTAGTTTTTGAGTAATTATCTCAAACCACAGAAAGAGTTTTTGTTTTCAAAACATATGAGCTGAGTGTATTTTGGGAGTAGTATTGAGCGCCAATATAGGGACGAGTTCTTAATAACTCAAGTCTCCACAAACTATGTAGCCATCGTGGGTAGAAATGGTCATACTTTTTAGATGATTCCTTAATGCTTTTAAGCATACACTAGTGGATCCACTTAGTTGAGGCATTCTATATCATGGCAAGTCATAGGACAGTTCTGGCAGCGTGGGCGAGATGTTGTATCATCACATTAGCTTATAGTGATGGTTGTCGGTTAGAGAAACTCCCACAGTATTATATTATTTTATATGTAAACTAAGTTGTTCTTGTATTTATTAAACACATTGAGTTGTCACCTACTGTTTTAAATGCTTTGTATAAACTGCACCTTTATTGTTGTTTTACTTTGCATTTGAGTTGAGTATACATGAGTTGAGTAAAGCTAAGGTAAGTATTCTTTCCATATTCCTTTCAATCTTATGTCATGTTTAGTTTTCCCCTCGCATGGTCGTACATTCAATGTATTGATGCTATTTGGCCTGCATCTTTTTATAATGTAGATACAGGTAATCGGGATCAGCATCCAGCGCATCGTTGATTCTAGTTGAGCTTCAGAGTTGTTGGTGAGCCTCCTTACTTTCGGAGGATCCCTTTTATTTCTTTCATTATGTTTAGTTCATTAGGATGTCGTGCGTCTTGTCCCGACGTTCATCTCAATTATTGAAGGCTTCATAGACAGTCAGATGTTAGTTCTTTAGTCTTTACATTTTCATTCTATTATGTTGAGATTTGAGTTGCCACTTTGGCAAGTGAATGTTATTTTAATACATTCTCAGTTATCTTTGAGTTTTCAGTTTACTTTTAAAGTACAATTATGTTGAGTTAAGTCTTTCGTTGAGTAAGTAAGTCTGGCCAAGGGTTCACTTGGGGCCAGCAATGGTTCTCGAGCGCCTATCCCATCCAGGGTTTAGGCTCACGTCGTGACATTGAAAGAGCCAATGGTGAAGGTAGGAGAGGAAATAAAGGTAGAGGTGGAGGAAATGGTGGTGGTGACGATGATTTCTCATACTACAGTGGCACATCAGTATAGGAGAGAATGAAGGCAGTTATGAATTCACATTTTATTGCGACTACACAAAAAGACAATAAATAAATAAAAAGAATCTCAATGTGTTCCCCAATATTTTCTCCAAATTGAAATTTTCACGAAGAAATAATTAGGGATGGAAACTTATTGAAGAAGGGGGAAATTTTGTTTTAGAAAAAATAAAATTAACTATTTAAATACATGTGTATTTCATCACAAGACATAGAATGAATATGGTGTTTTAAGGTCCAATTTATTTCTTTTTAAAGTAGCTCAGAGAAGGTGGAGGGGTGATATGACCATAATAAAATATAGGTGTGCAGTTGGAAATTGGGTAATACGTTGGAAATTGGCTAATACGTTGGAAGGGCATTACTATTTTCTCTAATAAGATATAGGGAACCTTACTAATGAGGAGGGCTGGGATTTTAATGCTCTTCAGGATGTTGTTCCTGAATATGTAGTGGACCATATCAAACATAATATGAGGTTTCTACAACAGGGAGATTTAGCAGGAAAACCCTGGTGGACCAAATCTAGTATTGCATATTTCAGTGTTAAGAGTGTTTAGAAAGTGCTAAGGAAAAAGGAGAATGTTAGTGAAGACTTCAAATCTTTATTGGTGAAAGGTCTACCTTTCAAGTTCTCATTTCTAGCCTGAAGGATTTGGTGAGGTAAAGTACATATGTGTAACTTAATGCATGCTTGGAATCCTAATATCTGTATGAATTGCAGGTGTTGTAACATTCCTGAGAATGGATCTACTAATCATTTGTTCTTTAGAAGAGAGATTGCAAGAAGAATATGGTCTTATTACTCTAGAGCTGCTGGAATAATTGGGGCCATGTTAAATGTAAAACAGATGGTGAGAAGATAGTAGTCCACTGATTGTAACGATAGGATGAAGCTAATTTATCAGGCTATTCCAATATTTATAATGTGGTTTTTGTGGAAAATGAGAAATATTATACAAAATGGTGAATCTTATTCGATTGGAAAGGTGATTTGGGAAATTAATAACACTATTCTGAAGTTCATTAAGCTCACGTGTAAGGGTAATTTTGGTTTGAATAAATGGTCTCTAATTGTGCAGTATCTGGAAGGGTATAGAGTAGTCTATAACTTCAAAGTGGTGAAATGGGTTCCACCTCCAATAAATTGGTTTAAAGGTAATATTGATGGTGTTTCTAAGGGCAACCCTAGACCTAGTTCAACTGCTTTTTTTGTATTAGGGGTCATGAATGAAATATAATTATAGTTAAAGGGGTCAAACTTCAAGAGACCACCAATTTGATTGCGGAAGCCATAGCCATAAGAGAATGCTTGGTGTTTTGTAGAGACAATATGTTGTCTCAGATTAATTACATGACTTCTCACTTCTCTAAATGCTTTGATATAGTGAAACAAGAAAGATGATGAGAAATTGCATCAATAAGAGAAAATATAGTACGGAGACTATAATTACATTTCACCGCCAAAACATATTATGGAATTTATGATGTTAATCAATTATAGACCTTTACAAACTTGCAAAATCTACTGCCTACAATTACAAACTAAAACTAAAATTAAATAGTCCAACAAGACTAAAACTAAAACTAAAATCAAATAGCTATAATTGCGAACCCTTACTTTAGTCTTTAGGTTTTGAGTAGTGTGAAGTGGGTAGGGTACCTGATAATTTGATATAGTTATAATGTCTAGTTATATATTAAATTATTAATATTTAATATTTAAGAAGGGTAAAGTGGTAGATTATTATCGTCTTATTGGGTTATCGGTTTACCCAATAACCCAATAGTAAAACCAAACCAATAACCGAATAACTTTTTTATAAAACCACTCAAAACCCAATAACTCAATAACCCAATTACCCAATAACAATTTTGTGATAGGGCATGGAGGTGACAATTTCCTTATTGAAAAATAAAAAATATAATTAGGTCGGCTAATATCGTTATATAAACAATTAAGGATGCCCTAAACCCTAACAACAAATTAAACTTTTGTGATGGAGGTGACAATTAAACAGAACGAGGTGGATGAGATGATGTACACAACAACCATACGTCCATTAAATAAAAAACCCATCATAGTGGAGACTTTATGGAATGGTTCATCAAATTGTGCGTTAGTCAACAATTGGGTATCCAAAATAAAAAAGAAGAAAGAAAAGAAGAAAGAAAAGACTCTAATCTTGAGTCTTTTTGCTGATCGTAGTGCACAATACAAGAATAACAACTTTTCATATTATGATTAATAACGCAAAATATCAAAAGCTCCCCTTGAGCTTTTACAAATTTGTGTTGATAATCATTGCCTATTCTATGACTTAGATAGGTATGGGAAATATCCATTGTTTTTGTGGAAACTATTGTCTGATAACAAGACCATAGTAGTTGGGCTAGGGATTGAACAAGTGGTAAAGAAGCTAGAGAAGGATTATAATATGAAGATTAGCAAGTGGGTGGACTTGAGGTATAAGGCTAGAGAAATGGCTACTTTTGGTGAAATTGCTAATAATTGTAGTGTGGAGAAATTGGCTAACAAGGTATTGGGTGAAGAATGGCATGTCAACAAGCCCTCTACTATGGAATGGTTCAATTCACAACATGATTGCCTTCTTTCTGAAGAAAAGGTTAAATTTGGCTCATTGGAAGCTTTTCTTGCTTATAGAATAGCCATACACTTATTATTATAACATTCATTATTATATTTTATGTCTACATTAGCTAGGGTTTGTTAGATGGTTAATATATCTTTCTAAAATCCTATTATTTTGATTTCTCATGTTATTTATTTTCATTTTTGTTATTAAACTCTTTTTCAAGTCAAAATTAAAGACTCTAAGAGAATTGAAATGAAGGAAAGTAATTTTTATTTTGTCAAAAGAAAAGCCTGAAATATTTTGTGTGATCCAAAACCCTTGCTGAAACGGACTCGGAGTCACTTTTGCCGGTGGTTCAAAAGCGATACTGTTACGCTAGTAGATTACGTTGCCATTTGGGGAGTGTCTTTGAATGACAATTGCTCTCAAGTTTAAATCAATCTTTATAAACACTTTTTAATTTATCTATATACTAGTAAAATTGTCTGCCCATTGCGTGGCTATATGAAATATTTATAAGATAATAATGTGTAAAATTTATATTTAGTTTAGTGTATAATGTATAAGATATTATTGATATTTCTCTTCGTCTGCGATATGATACATTTTCTCATCATTTTTTAAATATATAAAATAGAATTTCTTTTTGCAAAATTATTCACGTGTATATAGTAGATAAAATATTGTGAAGTAAATGAAATAAGAAGTAATATTTTGACATAACAATATATTGTATTATGTTGAAAATATTTTGTATATTTTAATTTCCTCTATCTTTTGTAGGAGTACTAATTTTCTATACAAATTCTAATTTTGTAAAAAAAGAATTTGAATTTTTTTTACTGGGTCGTTATTATTACATTTGTTTATTATAATTTTAACACTAATTAAATAATTATAAGAATTATGAAAAATGAAACATACAAAAGTTATGAATAATATTTAAGACTAGTAAACATGGGCGCGCTTCGCGCGGTGCTAAAAAATATTAGATTCATGATTTTTTTTAAAATAGTATTTTAATTTCGATATTCAAATTCAAATAAACTAAATACTAAATTCTTACTCACTTTAACTGTATTTTAAATTTCTTCCGTATTAGCTTCATCGAAAAAGAAAACAATTTCTTAAATTAGCACAATTTAAATATCCCATTCCTTCCAATTCTTTTATATTGAAGTAGTAATAATTGAACGTTAATATGATTTTATCCATTTAAATGCGTTTTTTCTAGAGTTATGATATAGTAATAAGTATAAAAATCACTTAGTTATCAGGTCATACACTTTAAGTGATAAATAAAATAAATGCTTATAATATGTCATTTTCTGATGTAAATGCAATTGTTAATGATCTTGTTGAAGAAAAAATACTAAAAATTAACTAAAAAATACATGATTAATAGCTTCAGAACCTCTGCCTTAGAGAGACTGTCTTAAATAAAAGAAAAATATTAAGATCCTATATATAAGAATTTTTTTACAATGTTTTTCTATCATATAACTGCAATTAATCAACAACATAAGCATGTGTATAGAAAACAGTCAATATTAGTGACAAACAATTATAAATGTGAAAAAACTACATAGTCATTCCCCTCTTTCCAAATTTCTTCTAAATGACTCTCAGGAGCATTATTAAAATTCAAATGATTTTAAGTTTTATCACCATATTGACACATTTTAAGAAACCACACCATTGAACAAAAGAAAAATAATAATATGAAGAAGAAAAATAATATTACCGTCCAAAACAGGCCTATGGAGTATAGCCAAGTGGTAAGGCATCAGTTTTTGGTACCGGCATGCAAAGGTTCAAACCCTTTTACTCCAGATTATGAACACCCGATCGGATCTGTCAAGAACGAATAGCGGCTATAGGGAAGCGGTATTGCGATCCCCGAGCCGAGGCAAAGGTTTGACTTTCACCTACCCTTGCTAAGAGAAGAGAGAGAAGGGAAAGACAGATGACAGAAAGAAATCCTTCCAACCGCGGAATTGAACACAAGACTTACTTCGGCCAGGTTCTTTTATCAATCTCCTGGCCCTTGCTTAACTCCTTGTTCCGTAAACCGGTCGCTGGTAGATCTGATATATATATAACTATATTTGATTATTAGCGTGACTAGTAGCGTGAACTACTCTTCCCAATTTGCAAATCAAATGACAATATTTGATTAATTAATTTAGTTACTTTTGCATGCCTAATTTATCATATTATGAATCATTATAATATATAAATATTTTTGTAAAAGAATGAAAGTAGTAAAAATAAAACATATTCAAGAATCATAATGATATAATATTAATTCAGAATTGAGAAAGGATAAATTTTAATTTAATAACAGCTAGTTGTAGAAGAAACCGTTAAGACTTCTTCAATTTTTTTGAAAATATGCCTCTTGAGTTTTTCTTGTTATATGGTTAATTTGTAAGGTCGTAAGCACCTAAAATAGGATAAAATAAATAAATATATAAGATAAAAGATAAATAAAAAAACTAAACTGAAAAATGCTCAAGTCATTGTGGGTATAAACTTTAGTTTTATTTAAAACTCGTAAGGAATAATTTGTAAAATAAATTTTTAAATTTTTTATGTTAAAAGATTAAAAAAATTCTAGAGATATAAATAAGAAAAGAGAAAGAATTGAAAAAATAGCTGAATATGAAATTATGAATCATGACCCAAGTGATGTCTCACTTTACCTCTTCTATATCTAATTTTACCGTGTATATATAAAGATTTTTATGGATACAACGAAGCTATTAAATTATCAATAATAAAAATGAGATATTAGACGAATCTTTTTAACTTATGTCTTATCATTTCACATTATTAGGGAAGTTCAATAGCACATATTTTGACAAATTCCACAATATGATCTAAATTATATAAGGTAAAATGTTTGAATGTAGGTTAACTTTAAAAAAAAAAATCAAGAATAATTTCAATTAGCTTATAGAAATTGAAGTCTAAATAAAGAATGATATTAAAAGAGAAGCAAGCATTAGTTGTAAACAAACAAAATATCAAGAAAAATTGTGCATGACCTTTATCATTAACTAAAGCTACTAAAATGTCAATAGGAAAAATGGGTTATTACTCTATCAATAATCATCATTTTTTTGTACTTACCCATAAAATCCACTTGCATATTGTGATAATCAACAACATAATATAATATAAATTAGAAAAGATGATATTCTACACATGAATGTGAAAATAGCCTGAGATGAAATTCAATTCATCAATTGAGAAATTAAAATTTAAATAAAAAACAACATTAGAATAGAAATAAATACAAGAATGAAGCAATATAATAAGATAACATGATAAAATGACAAAACACAATTATACAAATATAATATTTTGTTCCAAATAAATTCAAGAATCTATAAAATAGCAAACCAATTGAAAAACAGTCATCTAAATGATAATGATGATATTGTGATTAAAAAAAACAAAATAATTGAAAAGAACAGTCATCTAAAATGATAATGATGAAAGTATGATACAAAATATCATTATTAAAATCTTATATAATATTAATATTTGTAAACAAAAGAATAAAATAAAATGGTACCTGAAAACTGCCTAAGCAGTCCCATCAGAAGAGAAGCAATTGGTGAACCAAAAATATTTCTACATGATATAAATAGTTGGAGATTATAGTAACTATGAAAGGAGAAAATGTTTCATCTCCACAATTGATTTTGAGACAAAAAAAAACATTTAATGTCATAAAAGAGTATAAATAATAATTAAAAGAGAAGATGAAAAGTTGAAGAATTGGTCATGAAGTTAGACGCGGGGAGGGTGTCACGATCCAAACCGACGTGATTGGCACCCACACTAACCATCCGGTGGGAGAACCACTACTACAACCCAAACTAAGCAACTAAACCAAAACTAAGATAATTAAGTTACGGAAGTAAGTTAATTAACTAAACAAATGCAGAATTAAATACCTAGAACTTGAAAGTCATTATACCAAAAATCTACTAACGACAAGTCTAAGAATGAGGGGTACAACCCCGAAACTAAACAACACCTTAACAAATAGTCTGAGTCCGAAAAGAGTGGACCAAAACAAGAGAGATCCATGGCAGCCCGAAAGAACTGGCTCACCCTTGAATTCGGTCACGCTCATTAGTCACCTAGCTGAAGTCTATCAATAGCCACCTGAAGATGCCCTGTACTCAACAAAGAAAGAGCAAGTGCAGTATCAGTACACAACCACAGTGTACTGGTAGGATCATGCGGCTATCCCAATAAGTGAAACACATGCAAGTAACCACAACATTATAAACATGCATATACCGAACATATACAATATTAGTCATCTTTTTAGGATCAATGTAGCATCCCACATTCTCAATAATACACATTGGTTATCAATTTAGAGCAACATACCGTCTTCCAATATCAATCATCATTAGATATGAACGTAATCATCACAAGTAGATACACAACACAATTCAATGGTCCTCTCATGGAACCCCATTCAATGGTCCTCTCATGGAACCCAAACTCAAACTGTTAGCATACCGGTTCGTGGTATCCGATCCAAGTTAGTGTGCCGAAACGTGGCAGTCGATCCCATGTTTATGCCAGAACGTGGCAATCGATCCCATATTTATGCCAGAACGTGGCAACCGATCCAGTTAGTTATGCCGGAACGTGGCAATCCGATCTCATTTACACACCACAATCACAAATACAAGTACATCATCAGGATCAAACATTTAAGTAATGATTTCATGGCAATGATATTTCATCTATCTCATTTACAACAAGAGTGATCAACATTGCAACATTCATACATATACAAGTATCATAATGAAGCAAGAACAAGAATACATCACACAAACATAGAATCACAACCATCACCTACCCTAAGGCACTTGAATCTTCCCTTTCCGGATTCTTCCCACTTGTTCGTGGTCTAAAAACATACAATTAACGCAAGGATCAACAATCAAAGGTCTAATTATCCAGATTATAACAAACCCAATAACCCTAGACCAAACCCAAGATCCTAATACCCAATTTAGGGTTGTTTCCACCATAGAATCTTTAACAAAACCCTCCCCCATCAATATTCACCCATTCTATTACGTTCTATGGATCAAAAAATGGATTCGAGGAGTGAAAAGCTTACCTTAGCCTCAAGAATGGTGAAAAACAAGTAGGAGTCGCCTGGGGGTCGTTCCTTAGCTCTAAAAGTCAAAAAGTGCATAATGAGGTCGTTTAGGGATTTATTAACGACCTTAGTTCTCATCGGGCCCGCCACAACGACCACCACCCCGCCACAGAGGCTTCGCCAAAGCAGCAAAACCCAGCGCCAAAGCGGCATTCTCGAGACAGAGAGTTATTCCAAGAATTCCAAAATTCCCATTTCGCAACACACCTCTAACCCATGATGCTTAGTAAATACTCTTTACTCTAAGATCGATTCCGGGAGTTCTACTCGCCGAATTCAATTTCGTAAAGTCGTACGGATTCCTTAACAGTTATCTAACTACTCATGTAATCAAAAACATAATTAACTCACCCGGTTGTTACCATATTTCCCTACACCTTAATGACTCCGATTTCATCTAAATCTGGACTAGGTTGGGAAAATTCAACTGCTACGAAAAAGTTTTCTGAACCCAATTCTTTCTCCGTTGAAGTTTTCATAACGACAGAAATTAGGTCTTTACAATAGATACCAATTTATCCATCACACGTTCCCGAGTGATCAACTAAGAAAGACTGATTAAAGTAAGGGTAGAGTAGTATCTGAATCGTCGAATTACTGGGGATACTTGTCTCGCATGCCCTTCTTACGGAATCTCATTACCCCCTAAGGGTTTCACATCTCCAACCCCAAACCAACCAATTGAATACCTAGACATACTCCCTTACAATGCCTTAATGAAGTCATCTCAACACTTGAGTGATAAATATTGTTATATGTAAACTTAACTAATCAACAAAATGATTCCCAACAACAACTAAAGTTGATCGTACACACGTCTGCCACATGTTATCAAGGATCTTGACACAATCATCAGGACTAATCCTTTCTCACATAAGCATGATAACATTCTAAATCAATACTCACTACAATTAGAAATAAACCTGAACCAACCAACACATACTCATAATACCCAACAATCATAGCTTTCAACAACATAAATTCCCATGAGCTTAAGTTATAACTAATTTGATCATTTTTATCAAAATGCTAGATTTAGTAATTGTAGATTACCTCTTAAGAACCGTAGAATTGGACCCAATGATCCCCCATTCAACCACATATAATCGATACATGACCTTGACGACTAGAGAAATATTAAGATTGCCAGACATCCACAAATACGCATGGTAGCTCTTTTATAAATTCTCATAAGCAAGGTGGTACATATAGAACCACTAAAGTACTTTAACAACTCCAAGACAACACCAATTATGTCATTCAAAATAACCAAATCTTCCCAATCTTCCCACTCAACCAAGAGAACATCGCATGATTTGGTACCCCTGATCCACCACTAGGGATCCACCCACAAAGTGAAAACACACTAGAGCATAGCTAATGTATCATACTCACACTACTAACAACCATCATACACACTCCGACCATTTACCTTATTATAAACCAACACTTTTGAAAATGAAACCTTTCTTAGGTACTTAACAATCAATAGTAGTAAACTTACGACTCAACCTAGGTATAAGTCCTTTCAAATTCTCAATACCGGATACAATTGATAATTTCTCACCTTACAAATTCGTACCTTGACAAAATATATCACCACGAATATAGACGTACAATGAAAACTCTGAATTGTAACTCAACCGTATAACACAATCCCCTTATCTATCAACATTAGCTTATACATTGATGATTTTTATGAAATCATGGATCTTCGCTTATCATCGATCGCATCTCCATCTATCTTACAATATCTTTCGCTAACAATCCAATCGTACTCATTAATAATCTCAAAAACAAAAACAAGCACTTATCATCACGCTCAAGCTAATGTCTGCACACTCCTTTCTCAAGTCTTTTTCAGTAGTTTTTAACCCATCTAATGGATCCATGACACTATTACCATAGCCATAACAAAACAATGAAATCACGCGTCTTTGAACCTAATTATCTACCCTTCTGAAGCTATCTCTTTAGCCTTTACAATCAAATAAAATATTCTTGCTCTCTCCTCTCTCTAAAGTTGTACTACCTCCCACCATTTTTCTTCATTATGACTCTAGCTCTTTAATTTCTATTCGAATGGTGTCCTACCATCTCTTAAAACTTTTCATACAACCACGTTCCTCACCAAATATTAGAAAATCATAACCTTAGATACTTGCAAGTCATAATTACTATACAAAAATTCGCTTAACCAATAATTTTATTCTATAGTTGCATCCTGTCACAATCCATCACGAACTCTTATTACCATTACGCTCAGTCAGCCCTAACTATCACCACGAACCCAACCTTTCATCAACACGACACCTCAAACTCAGGTATACTCATCAAATTCAGAGGGCTAACCCAATTTTTAGGCGCACTTTCTTACCAAAATACTTCAATCGCCTTCACCCAAGTATACTCAATGGAAATTGCTTTATCCATAAGCTCGCCATTCCAGTATTAATCCACTCCCCTATGGATTAATAAAAAATTATCATTCCTCAAACTACCCTCCTTCTTCTTATCAAACAAGACATAAGCACCCCACTTGGAAACACTAGGACGGATGAACCCTTTATCAAGAAGCTCTTGGATTTGAGCCTTAAGCTTTCTTAATTCTACTGGAGCCATACGATATGGAGGGATGGAAATGGGGCAAGTTCTAGTTTCCAAGTGAATGCAGAAATCTATATCTCTATCCAGAGGCATACCAGACAAATCCATAGGAAACACTTCCTTAAACTCAGACACCACAGGAACAGACTCAATAGAGGGAGACTCAACCTCAACATCCCAAACATGAGCCAAATAAGCCAAACAACCCTGCCCTACCAGTTTCCTAGCCCGAATGGAGGATATGATCTTAGCTAGCTTAGGCTTGTATTGTAACACCCCTAAAATACTAAACAAGTGTCGCATGTTGATTTACCGTTGCTTAATTACTACAATATGTTTTACTCTCATGTTGGGAACTTAAAACTTTGTGATAATTGCTAGCTTGTTTAACATAAATTATATCATAATTTATGGGATTGTATTGGGGTATTTACGTAATAGTATAATTAGAATTTTGTATAATTTTAAAAAGAGGTGAAGGATATATGCATACAAGTATGTATATATTCATTTTGGGCAACACACTTTTATTTGGGGCAGCACCTTTGAAGGACAAGTGTACAAGTGATAAACATCACTTGTTTGACTATATATTTTCACTCCTCTTTGAGATAATTTTGGTTCCTTCAAGACTTAGAACCTTAGAACCCTAGCTTACCAATTGTTCTTCAAAATCACAAGAGAAAAACTTGGCCTTTTGGCGGGAATTCGAGACACACACTGCTTTTTGGTAAGTAGTCAAAATCTGTTTTGTAGTTGAGTAGTGTGTATTAATTTTAGAATATCTCGTTCTCTAGAACTCATTTTTGTGTGAATAAATAAGATTTGGAAAGTTAATTCATATACCTACAACTCTTTTGTTTATGTAAAACTCTAAATTAGATGTTATGGAATCGAAATATGAGACGCAACATAGGACAAGTTCTGTCCAGATTTCGGATTTAGAAATTCTGTATGAACCACTGTTAGTGTATAGATGATATCTTTTTTTACAAAATGTATTTTTCAGTGATTCTTGTTGGGTTGCAACCTTAAGAGATGTATCTACATCTTTCATGAAGGTTATAAAGTCTAGTTTTTCCGTTTGCCTGTTCAAATCTAAGTTACAACATAGGGTACTAGACTGGCCAGAATCATTGTTTTGGGAACATAGTTGTATCTGTGCAGGCTGAGCTTACTTGTGATGATAATCCTATTTTATTTCGATATTATTGAGATATTAGGAATTAAAGAAGTTATTTAATTTCATTTTTAAGGTTGTATATACTTGTGAACAAGTTGAGGACCTTGATTCGTTAGTTGGTCTACGGTTTGAACTCGCGGAGTTGTGTTGGACTATTCTACACTAAAGCATTGAGGTTTGTGTATAAACTTGTACTTGCACTCTTTTAACTGCTAGTATATATGAAATTTGATCTTGATACCTTGTTTACCTCTTGTCACTTTGCATTGTCGTGTTGGTATGACGCTTGTGTAACTCGCCTACTTGTACGGATTGTTTTATCACTTGGCACTCTTGTTGGGACCTTGTCCTTCTTGTGCTGTGACTTTGTCACTATTGGCATGCCTCTTGATTTGGATCATTTGCCATCTTGATTCTGGATTTGTAGTCCGGCTTAAGAATGGAAGTTGTCCATTTTAAGTACGAACTAGAAAGCCATTTTTAATATGGTTCTTAGTTCTCTTGATTATTGGGCTTTGACCCTTCTTGATACAGGGCGGTGACCCTTCTTAATACTTTCTTGTGCCGGGTGTGACGACATGAGGTATATATTGGGCGAGCCTTGTTATTGAATCTCTTGGAAAATGGTGCTATAAGCGTTCTTGACATTTGGATCTTTGAATATCGAACTTGATACTCTTTATATATTGCTACTTGATTTATTTATTATGTTTCAAGTATGCTGCCCATAACTTGAGAAAGGGAATGATCGAGAGGAGGCATGAAGCTGGCCATTGGAGATGGAGATTTTGAGAACTTTAAGGAAGATCATATTTGCATATAGGCATCTATATTTTGTATAAACTTTGGTACTTCTACACGATCTATGTAGTGTATATTTGCATGTAATGTTGAGGGCTAATCAGATCATGTCCATGGGTTGTAATATAAGTATAGCTACATGTTTTGTTTATTTTGGGTGTGTAAGCCCAAGTTTTGTAATATATTACATTTCCTAATTGTTTTGAATGATCGTATGAAGCTTGAACCCATTATTTTGGGTACTCGGAAGTTGAATATATATATATATATATCATTGTTTACTAGCGTGGGGACAATATATGCATAAAAATCTCGTGGGTTATTGGCATATATTAATTGGAAAGGGTCGTTACATGTATACCCCTTCCCACTCTAATCTTTTCCTATCGGGGATCTCTAGAGTTACCGACTTAGTATTACAATCAAGCCCAGTATAATAGGGGGGACAACCAAGTCATGTCTAAGATTATATCAAGTCAGTCATATCTGTCATAACCAAATCAACCCAAATATTAAAATACATAACCACAATAGGACAACACGATACACATGGGTGACTATGACTGACTCTTTAACTTAGGTAGAAACATGGATGGGGGCATCAAGTATATCACAAACCACATCGAATCCAAAGGCAATTGAACTGACACATACGAATAAGTAGAACCCGGATCAAACAAAATAATAGCCATCCGGGCACAGCCAAAAGTAGCTCTTGTGACCACTACATCACACGCTCAAACTCGGTCTTGCCCAGAAAAGCATAAATCTGAGCCCTGTCCTCTTGACGGACACCTCATTGTCTAGCTGCACTACTCCTATACCTGCATTACCATTTCCCCCGGCCTCCACGGCCTCGCTAATTTCCTCCTCATATGCCCAGGTCCTCCATAATTTTAACACACCTTATAACTTATATTCGACTACCGAACAATGAATTAGATCGCGGGGGTTAGTTCGGGTACTATTCGGGGTCCATAATTGTGACTAGGGGAAAACAGGGAAGATATGTTGAGGTTCTTCCTCGTCACATCCCGCTTTGGCAGGAAAATTTTGGCACTGGCGGCCTCACCTTGGTGGGAAGAATCCCGCCCCAGCGGCCATAACGGAAACAGAACCCCTGCCAATAATTTTTATGGGGTTCTTTTCTTTTCTAAATTCCACAAAGGTTCCCAGTTTTACTTAGCAATTTTAGAATAATCCTCATAACTAGGATAACCATTGTCTACTCCCCAGTCAATCCCACGATACACGAACCAATTCATTCTTGTTAATTCAGCACCATAACCCACACATCCCCAGGATACACCCAGACACTCACACGATCCTTAGTCAATATCTTTCTTTCACAACGAGTTTCACGATACTCAAGTATTTACAATTTGCATAACTTCAACGACCAGGCCAACATATTATACAATATCAAAGTTTAGGTACACATTTATTGTGCACATAATCACCTCATCACATTCAAGCAATTACAACTTCACATTCGCAATTAATTTAGACAACAAGAAGCACACGTTCAAAGTTTCAAAGATACAATTCACAGATAAGTCCAAATTCTTAATTAATTATTTCGCTCCATGTATGACCATTCCTAATCATCCATGCATTCACACCACCCCTAGGGCCAGATACCAATTGGAACCTTCTCACTTTCCAATCTGCTTTGCTTGTGGCCCCTCAGTCGTGACCACGACGTCTAGTTCACTTCGTTGAGATACCAATTGGAATAGGGAGATACCAATTGGACTCAACTCCTACCACAAGCGACAATAGTAGCTAGCGAGCCCCACTAAACTACTAATTTCAATCATAGAACTTGGTCGAACTCAATTCTTAACCGCATCAATCTTTAACTAAATGTAATCAAACCTTAAATCAATCTTATGGAAAATTGATGCACCTTGCAATTGGTCAAAAAGGTTATCTATCCGAGGCAATGGATATTTGTTCTGAATGGTGACCTTATTCAACTATTTGTAGTCTATACACATCCTCTCTTGCTAGCGATGGTGTTACCACTTTTGTTGCTCTAGTTTGGGCCATAGAGTGAATGAGGAAAGAAACCAATTGGTATCACCCAGATACCAATTGGATTCAAGTCATAACATGAAGGAATAGAAAGAAGTGAGTTTTTCCTAAAGTCTATAGCCTCTCGAAGAAAAGTACGGACGTCATCGTACCGTTCCTCAAGACTCTACTAGATTCGTTTTGGTACAATGAGATCAACGAACCTAGGGCTCTGATACCAACTTTGTCACGACCCAGACCGTCATGATTGACAGCCACACTAACCATCCGGTGGGAGAACCACTACTACAACCCAAACTAATCAACTAAACCAAAACTAAGGCAATTAAGTTATGGAAGCAAGTTAATTAACTAAACAAATACGGAATTAAATACCTAGAACCTGAAAGTCATTGTACCAAAACTCTACTAACAACAAGTCTAAGAACAAGGGGTACTGTAACAAACCTCTCGGAATGATGCCACTACTTAACAAGAAAGCTAATATAATACTTGCACATTTAAAAAGGACTAATCTAAGATATATAGATTATAATTCAATAGAGGAATTTAGCCCAAAATAACAAGTGAAGGGTATAAATTCTTGTCATTTAGAAATTTGGTTGATCTCAAATTTAACAAGTCAAGAGTTCCAACTTATGGCAGAAGAATCTTTTAAAAAAGATACGCTAGGAGGTTTTCATGTATTATCTATATTACAACAAGACACGTTATAAATCATTACCAACTTCGGGCTACCAAAGCTTGATTGGTTCATGCTTCATACAAACCTTCAAAATAAACTATAAATTTAATACATTACAAGACTTGGGTTTACACACCCTAAAACAGGAAAACATGTAGTCATACTTATTTTACAACCCATGGGGACATGAACAAAGTAGCCTTCAAAATTTCATGTAAATGTACTACATATAGATCATGTACAAATCCCACTTTATGCAAACTATAAATGCATATATGCAAATGTGATCTTCCCATAAAGCTCACAAAAACTCTGTCTCCAATGGCCAGCTTCAAGTATCCCTTCGAACATTTCCTACGATAGAAACAACTATCGCTAAGCATAAAGTGTAGTGGTGTAACAACTATATACGTGGAGCCGCTAGATTCACCAAGTGACCTTTCAAAAGTCATGGGTAGCACACTTGAAACATAATAAATAAATCAACTAAACAATAAATTAAGGGTATCAACTTCTATATTTAAAGATCCAAGTGTCAAGAACACTCATAGAACCATCTCTCAAGAGCTCCAATACCAAGGCTCGCCCAATATATACATCATACCGTCGACTGAAGCCCTACATCAAGAAGGATTGAAGCCATGTATCAAGAAGGACCAAAGCCCTGTATCAAGAAGGGTCAAAGCCCAATAATCAAGAGAATCAAGAACCATATTAAAAATGGCTTCCTAGTTCATACTTAAAATGGACAACTTCCATACTTAAGACGAACCAAAAATCCAGAGTCAAGATGGCAAATAATCCGAATCAATAGGCATGCCAATAGTGGCAAAATCAAATCCACAAGAAGGACAAAGTTCCAACAAGAATGCCAAGTGATCAAGCAATCTGTACAAGTGAGCAAGTTACACAAGTGTCTTGAAAGTCTCAGAGAATATCAATACAACAATACAATGTGACAAGAAGTAACTAAGGTATCGAGATAACCCTTTAATAATACAAGCAGATAACAAGAGTACAAGTACAAGTTTATACCCCAAACCTCGGGCTTTAGCATAGAAAGAGTCCAACAAAACTTCAAGAATTCAAACCGTAGCCCGACCAACGTATCAAGGTTCTCAACTTGTACACGAGTATATATAACCTTAAAAATACAATTAAATAACTTCTTTAACTTCTATTAACTCAATAATGTTGACGTAAAATAGGATCATCATCACAAGTAAGTCTGGCATGAACAAATACAACTATGCTCCCAAAACAATAAATCCGTCCAGCCTAGTACCTCAAGTCACAACTTAGATTTGTAAAGGAAAAACGCAAAACTAGACTTTATATCCTTCATGAAAGATGTAGGTACATCTCTAAAGGTTGCAAATAAACAAGAATCACCGCAAAATATATTTTGTACAAAAAGATATATTCAAAACACTAACTGTTGATCATACAGGATTTCAATTTTCGAAATCTGGATAGAACTAGCCCTATGTTGTGTCCCATATTCCAAATTCATAACAGCTAAATTATAGTTTTACATAAACATAAGAGTTGTAGGTATACAAATTAGCTTTCCAAATCATATTTATTCACTGTAAACGAAGTTCTAGAGAACGAGATATGTATAAATTACCAAACACTACCCAGCTAAGAAACAAATTTCATCACTTACCAAAGAGAAAGGCGTGTCTTGAATTCCAGCCAAAAGGACCAAGGTTTTCTTGAAATTTTGTGAGTAATATCGTTAGAGGAAGTTCTACCCCTTTCTTAGAGTTAAGGAACCCCCCCAATTCTTATAGAGGAGGTGTGAAAATATATATTATCAAAGTGATGTTTATCACTTACTAGATATAGCCAAAAGTCAAAGTTGGTTGTCCAAAATTAAAAAGTTTGCTGCCCAAAAGTATACATATATCCCAATATGTATATATCTCACCTCCCTTCCAAGTTATAAATAATTCCACTTAGAAAATTACATAAATACCCCAATACAATACCTTAAATTATGATCACAATTATGTTAAGCAAGTCTGCAAATATCATAAAATTTCAAGTTCCCAAAATGAGAATAAAACATTTGTAGTAATTAAGCGATGGTGTATCGACAACCGACTCTTGGTTAGTATTTAGGGGTGTTACAGGTACAACTCTGAAACTAAACAACACCTTAACAAATAGACTGAGTCCGAAAAGAGTGGACTTAAACACGAGAGATCCATGGCAGCCCGAAAGAACTGGCTTACCCTTGAATTCGGTCACGTTCATTAGTTACATAGCTGAAGTCTATTAATAGCCACCTGAATATGCCCTATACTCAACAAAGAAAGAGCAAGTGCAGTATCAGTACATAACCACAGTGTACTGGTAGGATCACGCGGTTATCCCAATAAATGAAACACATGCAAGTAACCACAACATTATAAACATGCATATACCGAACATATACAATATTAGTCATCTTTTCAGGATCAATGTAGCATCCCACATTCTTAATAATACACATTGGTTATCAATTTAGAGCAACATACCGTCTTCCAATATCAATCATCATTAGATATGAATGTAATCATCACAAGTACATACACAACACAATTCAATGGTCCTCTCATGGAACCCAAACCCAAACTGTTAGCATATCGGTTTGTAGTATCCCATCCAAGTTAGTGTGCCAGAATGTGGCAGTCGATCCTATGTTTATGCCGGAACGTGGCAACCAATCCCATTCACACACCACAATCACAAACACAAGTACATCATAAAGATCATACATATAAGTCATGATTTCACGGCAATGATATTTCATCTATCTCATTTACAACAAGTGTGATCAACATTGCAACATTCATACATATACAAGTATCATAATAAAGCAAGAACAAGTATACATCACACAAACATAGAATCACATCCATCACCTATTTCGAATCCAAGCTTTAATCCCCTAAGGCACTTGAATCTTCCCTTTCTGAATTCCTCCTGCTTGTTCATGGTCTAAAAATATACAATTAACGCAAGGATCAATAATCAAAGGTCTAATTATTCGGATTATAACAAACCTAATAACCCTAGACCAAACCCAAGATCCTAATACCCCAATTTAGGGTTGTTTCCACCATAGAATCTTTAACAAAACCCTCCCCCATCAATATTCACCCATTCTATTACGTTCTATGGATCGAAAAACGGATTCGGGGAGTGAAAAGTTTACTTTTAGCCTCAAGAATGGTGAAAAATGAGTAGGAGTTGCCTGGGGGGTCATTCCTTAGCTCTGAAAGTCGAAAAGTACATAATGAGGTCGTTTAGGGGTTTATTAACGACCTTAATTCGCGTCAGGCCCGTCACAAGGGCCACCACCCCGCCATAGCGGCCCCGCCAAAGCAGCCCACCAAAGTGGCAAAACCCAGCGCCAAAGCGGTATTCTCGAGACAGAGAGTTATTTCAAGAATTCCAAAATTCCTATTTCACAACACACCTCTAACCCACGACGCTCAGTAAATACCCTTTACGCTAAGATCGATTTCGACAGTTCTACTCACTCGAATTCAATTTCGTAAAGTCGTACAGATTCTTTAACGAGTTATCTAACTACTCATGTAATCAAAAACATAATTAACTCACCCGGTTGTTACCAGATTTCCCTACGCCTTAATGACTCTGATTTTGTTCAAATCTGGACTAGGTTGGGAAAATCCAACTGCTATAAAAAAGTTTTCTGACCCCAATTCTGTCTCCATTGGCTTTTCCATAACAACGACAATCAGGTCGTTACAGAGGAGCAGGGTTGATTGTTTTTACCGATAAATTTAATAAATTAATTACAAGTGATTACAGATAAAGAATAAAAGATTAATTAAAATATTTAGACATTAAAAATTCCACCACCAAAAAAAAGAAGGATAAATATGAATAGAGGCCATAGAGAGGTGCCACATCACCTTCTCTATGTTCCTCCTTTATATATAGATATATAGATTAGAAGTTACAAGTAAAATGAAGAGACATGACTTATATATAAGACATGAGTTATATATAGTCCAAATGTACAATTTTATTACCATTATATGCACTAATAATTATACATTGATTTTATTTGTAAAATAAAGGGTGAAAATACAAAAAATAAATAAAAAAATATAATAATCGGTGACTGCATAAGTATTATAAATACATTTCAAACAAAAAAGAATAGCGACAAAAATAAATTGTTACATATGCAAAAAATGACATCATGAAATTAATATTTTATTTTTCAATTACTTTTTGCAATGATAATAAAAATGAAACTCCTAATCATCATAATTTTTGTTTTTGTTGAAATGGGATAATTATATTAATTGTGCTTCATAGAAAAAAGTAGAATACTGAAGGACCAAATGATAAGCATTGACAAACATGTAGCTAAGTTATTTATACAAACCAAAGTTTATTTTTTTTTAGCAAAAGTAGATAAGTAACTAATAAAAGTCAAAGTAGAAAAAATTAGCAAAAATAATCTCTAATTATGCTCTCTCTCTCTCTCTCCCCCCCCCCCCCTCCTCTTCTATTATCTTCCTTTGCAAGTAGATTCGCCATCATATTTTGCTCCATATGTTAAATTCTTCATCATAATTGAATGAAAAAAAAATATATGAATAAATAAAATATCATATACTAATTAAAAAATAATTATATTAAAAGAAAGAAAGAATTTAAACTATATGTAATATATCTATATATTATTTTTTCAATAGTACTAACAATACTAAATAATAATCATCTCTCGAAATCTAATAAATATTATAATCAAACTACATTATATCCCAAAAACTGACTATTCGAAAGAACAATTGCATACTGACAACACATTATTCATTATTACTAAGGTATTTTTTTTTATCATACTTGCTTAGTGAATGATAATACATACATAAATAAAATATTAAGAAAGCATGTCCAAGTAAATAAAAGTAAAAAAAAAGACTTGGAAATGAAATATATCTCACCTTAATGTACTTCTTTTTTGTTACATGTCAGTTTATAATTCGCAACAAATATGATGAAGAATAGAAATGATAATATTGAATGTGAATCTTCATGAAACTAAATATGAATTTATATAGGCAAAATAGAGGAAATGAAAAACTAAAGACTTTGAATGAAATGAAACATTTCTTACCTTCATGTACTTTTGTTTTGTTACTTGTTAGTTCATTCACAAACCAAGATGATGAAGAAGAGAAAGGATAATCTTGAGCATAAATCTTCATGAAACTAAATATGAATTTATGGGCAAAATAAAGGAATATCATAAGACATTATAAACTTACGAATTTAAGTTTGAAGGTTATGGAAATAAAAATTATGAGAGTTATGAATATTATTAGAAGTAAAAATTAAAGAGGTGTAAGTCATGAGTAACAAATCCTTGTGAATAAATTAAATAATAAAGAGAAAGATTACTTAAAATATAAAATAATATTTTCTTTTTATGGTTAGAAGTGAGGCAAACAAATAAAAAAAGAATGTGAAAAGTTTTTGTTCTAAATGTTCCTCCATTAATAAATATTTATTTGCAATAATTTAAGTAATTTACATTTACAATACAATAATTAATTTAAATAAGAAAAAAGGTCCAAAAGAAAAAGGAAAAAAAAAGATAAATGCAAATAGAAGTCATATAAAAGTGTCACATCACTTTGTCTATGTTTCTCTTTTAATATATGTATAGATTTCTATTAAATTTAGTAGGTAGAGTTTGTTAAATATACGAAAATAAAAAATGCTCCTTTTCAGCAAAATATGATTAAAATTGCTCAAATTTATATTTAAGGAATCATTTTGAATCTATCATCAAATATAAGGGATATTTTTGTTATTTTCCCTCATATCCAAGTAGGACTTTACCAAGTCCGGCCAAAGTTATTTTTGTCATAAGTGAAGTAAAATTAAATGATTTTCATGAAACAAAATAAGAACAGTGACTTTTGAATAATTAATGAACACAAAGTTAGATGACCACATGAAATTTAATAGATTTATGGCAGTCTTGAACTTCTAATCATAATTAAAATACGGCTTAATATATTGATAGCCCTTTCAAGTTGCTACCATTTTTACTTTGACACTTTAATTATAGCTAATTTCAGTTGGACAACCCAATCTTAACAAATTTGTACCAATAGACATTTAACTAGCTAGGACATGTTTGGAAAGTCACAAGAAAATTGAATTTGAGTATAATTGAGCCGTGTAGAAATGTAGCATATTTCTTTGACAAAGTAATTACTTGAGTAGTAAGGAATTATGTGGATTGATTTGTGTAAAGGTAATTTGAAATATGCCCAGCTGCTTTATCAAGAATTTAAGTTATTCTCAAGGGCTTCTCGCTGGAGGCTAATAGTGACAAGAGCTCTATATATTTTGGAGGGGTTAAACAAGAGGTGCAACATGCTATTATGGCAGCTTTAGGGTTCACAGAAAGGTCACTTTCCTTCAAGTACTTGGGTATTCCTCCGAGTACTAAAAAAGTGATCATTATGCAGTGTTTACCTTTGATTGACAAAATGCTCCAGAGAATCAAATCCAGGAGTACTACCAAGTTCCTTATGCTAGTAGGTTGCGACTTGTGAAGTCTGTATTGTTCTTAATTCAAGTATTTCTTTTGCCAACGAGAGTGATCCAATTGATTGATGCTACCTGTAGAACCTTCTTGTAGACTGAAGGATGTGAACACTACTAAAAAACTGCTAAAAAGCGACGGAAGTAAAAGCGACGGACGGCGTCGCTCCAAAAAGCAATGCCATTAGCCACACTATCCGTCGCTTTTTAATAAAAATATTTTTTGAATTTTTTTTTTTTAAAAGCGACGGACGACGTCGCTTAGTCCGTTGCTTTTTTTCACGGATTTTTGCGCCAAATATATAATCAATAATTAATTATTTTATATAGATAGCGATGCAGTCCGTCGCTTTTTATTAAAAATAATTATTTATAAATTAAAAAAAAGTCACGCCGTCTGTTGCTTTTTATTAATTTTAATTGTCAATTATGTTTTAAATAAGCGACGGATAGCATCTTTATGTCCGTCGCTTCTTGGTCAAAATATCTAGTCAAATATTTTAAGAAAGCGACGGACAGTGTCTCTTAGTCCGTCGCTTTTTGGTCAAAATGTTGGTCAAACATTTTTTTTAAAAAAAGTGATGGACATAAAGACAGTGTCCGTCACTTTCTTTAAAATATCTGCACTACCAGACACGAAATCCCCCATTTTTTCTTCTCTCTTCCTTCTCTCTTCTCTTCCTTCTCTCTTCCTCTCTCTAGACGTTGACGCTACCCATCGCCGCTTCCCACTACGCCGCTGCCCATCGCTGACCCCGAGCCCACTATCCTTCTCCTTTAATTCAAGGTTAGGTTTCATCATGAAATTATTTTTAATTTCTTTCAATTTGAGTATTGAATTTGTTAATTAGTGTATTGAATTAGTTTTTTTTATTGATTGTTAGTTTGATTAATTGTTAGTTAGTAAGTGAATGATTTAGGGTTTTTGATTTTGTTAATTAGTATTGAATTTGTTTTTTATTGATTGTTATAAGTTTGATTGATTGTTAGTTAGTGAATGATTTAGGGTTTTTGATTTTAGTTAGGATTGATTGATTGTTATAAGTTAGTGGAGTGTTAATCTAGATGAATTGAAGTTAGATTTAGAACTCCATTTTGAAATTTGAATATAACTAATTAATTCTTGAGTTAGAATTTTACGTATAACTAATTTTAGAAATTGGATATATATGATGAATTTAATTATAACTTGAAGTTGTTGAACTTAATTAGAACTTGAATATAGTTATTCAACTTGAACTTTAATATAATAACTAGCTAATTTTTGGATTTGAAGTTTATTTATAACTAATTTTAGAACTTTGATATGAACTTGAATTTAGAACTTGAACATTGAACTTAGAACTTAGAACTTAATAACTAATTCTTGATGACCTCAATTAATTGGAACTTAATAATTGAACTTTGAACTCAATTAACTTTGTGATAATTTTTTTGTGTCCATCGAGTGTTTGTTAAGCATAAGTACCAGCACTAGTTGATCCTATTGATGACAAAATTGATTTTCTTGCAAGATCGATTTGTGTCCATCTAGTGTTGATATTAAGCTTTAATTTAGGAATAATGTGTTTGTTTAGCATAAGTACCAACACTAGTTGATCCTATTGATGACAAAATTGATTTTCTTGCCAGGTCGATTTGTGTCCATCTAGTGTTGATACTTAGCTTTAAATTTAGAAATAATATATTTGTTAAGAATAAGTATCAAGACTAGTTGATCCTGTTGATGACAAAATTGATTTTCTTGCAAGATTGATTTGTGTCCATCTAGTGTTGACACTTAGCTTTAAAAAGTTGTTAAGTTGTTAAAGTTAAAAAGTTGTTAAGTTGTTTAAATAAGTTAAATTAAATAATGTGGTTTTGTTGATGGATTTAGTTGTTGGAATTAAGTCAAAACTAAACTAGTTCAAGTTAAAAAGTTGTTAAGTTATTTAAATAAGTTCAAATAAATAATGTGGTTTAGTTGATGTATTTAGTTGTTGGAATTAAGTCAAAACTAAACTAGTTAAAGTTGTTAAGTTGTGTAAATAAGTTCAAATAAATAATGTGGTTTAGTTGGTGGATTTAGTTGTTGTATTAAGTCAAAACTAACTAGTTAAAGTTGTTAAGTTGTTTAAATAAGTTAAAATAAATAATGTGATTTGGTTGGTGGATTTAGTTGTTGGAATTAAGTCAATACTAAACTAGTTAAAGTTAAAAAGTTGTTAAGTTGTTTAAATAAGTTAAAATAAATAATGTGGTTTAGTTGGTGGATTTAGTTGTTGGAATTAAGTCAAAACTAAACTAGTTAAAGTTGTTAAGTTGTTTAAATAAGTTAAAATAAATAATGTGATTTAGTTGGTGGATTTAATTGTTGGAATTAAGTCAACACTAAACTAGTTAAAGTTAAAAAGTTATTAAGTTGTTTAAATAAGTTAAAATAAATAATGTGGTTTAGTTGGTGGATTTAGTTGTTGGAATTAAGTCAAAACTAGGACTACTACTAGTTTGGAATTATATTTGAGATTTTAGTACTAGTTTGAATTTTGAATTCTAGGAGTACTTTGAATTTGTGATTTTAAGACTAGTTTGAATTTGGAATTTAGGACTAGTTTGAATTATATTTGATATTTTAGGACTACTACTAGTTTGAATTTGGGATTTTAGCACTAGTTTGATTTTTGAATTTGGGATTTTGAACTTAATTAGAATTTTGTAGTACTTGAAAATCTTATTGACCTTAATTAATTTGAACTTAATATAAATTAATTAGAACTTTAATTAAAAAAATATAATTTGGGTTTTAATTTTTTTAAAAACCCAGAAAAGCGACGGACAAAACCACGCTGTCTGTTGCTTTTCTGGTTTTTAAAAAAAAATAATTTCAAGAAAAGCGACGGACAGGGTCCTTTTGTCCGTCTCTTTTCTGGGATCTTCAAAAAAATAATTTCCAGAAAAGCGACGGACAGGGTCCTTTTGTCCATCGCTTTTCTAGGATTTTCAAAAATAAAATTTCCACAAAAGTGACAGACTGCGTTGCATTTTGGAAATTAAAAAAAAATGAAAATTAAAATATAGCGATGGAGTCCGTCGCTTTTTTTTAAAAAAAATCTAAAAAAAAAGTCAAAAAGCGACGCAGTCCATCGCTTTTTGAAAAGCGTCGAGCTAAAAAGTGACGGAAGTGACTGCGTCGATTTTGACCAAAAAAGCGACATAGTCTGTTGCTTTTGGCCGTCGTTTTTTGGCAATTTTTTAGTAGTGGAACTATCAAAAAAATTACTTATTGCTTGGGAGAGACTGTGTTTACCTATAGCTGCCAGAGGGTTGAATATTCTTGATGTCTATCACTGGAACCATGCTACAGTTGGCAAACTATTGTGGAATATTTGTAGGAAGAAGGATATATGCATTATGAATTAAATGGGTGCATCTCTATTACATGAAGGATTGTACAGTGTGGGAGGCTCAGGCACAACAAGCTGGATGGTACAACAAATTCTTAGTGCCAAGAAGACTTTTTCTATAGAAGAGATGGCTGAAAGCAAAGTGACACAAATGCCTAGCTACTCTATTAAGAAGATTTATTGATTGATTAGAGAAGAATGGTCAAATATTTCATGGAGAAGACTAGTTTGCAATAACAAAGGAGTGCCATAATGAGTGTTTTTTCTATTAAGGCTTCAAACTAAGGACAAATTAGCTTGTTGGGTGAATTTGGAAGATATTATTTGTCCACTATGTCAAAAGAAGGATGAAGACATTGATCATATGCTATTCCAATGTGATTATGCAACAAGGTGAATGTAATGACCCTCCTGGTCATTTCTATATCTTTCCCTATGTGTGTTGTTTAAAGCAACCCCCCAAGTCATTTATGACTTGCTGGGACTGACAGTTCGGTCACTTGGTCGTTCGTTTGGTTATTATGCAAGTTTTAGTGTTTTTGGAGCTTATGAACCTTAAACGATCAGTTTCGATCAAAAGTTTAAGAAGATGACATCGAAATCCAATTTTGACGATTACATCAGCTCCGAAAGGGTCATTTTAGGCTAGTAGAATGCTCGGCATGACTCCCAAGATTTTCAGTGTGAGTCGGTGCGATTAGGTGTTTTAGCCTTTGAAATTTAGCCTAAGGTTGACTTTGGTCAACATTCTTGGAAAATGCGCTCGGATGAAAATTTCGTCAGCGCAGTTATCTCCAGAATGTTGAGTTTGGTCTAGAACAACCTTTTGTTCGACTCCCGAGGCCTTCGAACTCATTTCGAGCCCTTCGGTGGATTATGGTTAAAATAGCTCTTGGAAGTGGGACCCACTTTTTATTGAGATAACCTCTGATGGAAATTTTAACTGTGCCATTGTGTCCAGAATATCAAATTTGGTATGGCTGTATATCTTGTTTGCGTGCACGGGGTTCTAAACGAGTTCGGAGTGCCCCGTCGAAGTTTTTTTTTATTGCTGAAAACCTGGCTCTGATACCAACTTGTCACGACCCGATTTCTCGAGTCATGATGGCACCTACTATATCCTACCAGTAGGTAAGCCAACCCGTAACTCAGAACATCAAGTAATGAGCGTAAGAGCAAAACTAGCGAAAACAATAATCTAAACAAAGACAACAAGGCGGAAGCAAACCAAAATAAATATATACAAATAAAGATCTCTCCAAAAACCTGGAGGTCACTAGTATAGAGCTACTAACAAAAAGATTACAAGTTCCAAGAGTGGACCATAGAGACTTGACTGTCTTGAAAGGCAAAAGACAAGTCTATATATCTGAATAGAGGCGAAATAGTACATAGCCGTGTGCTCACTGTCTCGGATCAGCTACTCTATTTGGATCAACATCGCCATCGGTGCTCGGACTGCATCACAAAACAGATTGAGCGTAGCATGAGTACCAAAAGCGACATGTACCAGTGAGGCATCGTCATGGTGAACTTGAAAAGTAAAGGCAATATGAAAAGGAGGAATAACACAAATAAAGGTCAAGAACGGAAAACTAAGTAACAATGGAATGCACACGAGTGTAGAAAGAACTAACTAAAATAATTTATAAGCTAACTACACCTAACTGGACCCCTATAAGCCCAGAAGGTACACTCGTGCGCAAGTTAAATTAAAAACCCGAACGGACACCCATAAGCCCGACAAGTACACAGAAAAACTATATCTAAAGAGAATTGCATATGAGAACCCAAGACGAAAAACATCGAACCAGAACCTCAACCCCAATAGTAGAATCTGACAGTACGGAGGCTGGACCTCGAACCGGATGCTCACTAGAAATACCCAAGTAACCAATCACAAGTATCAAGTAACTGAGGCTGGACCTCTAATCGGATGCTCTGTATAAGTATCTGGGCGATAGAGGCCGGACCTCTATCGCCTAAATACTTATATAGAGCATCCGGTTTGAGGTCCGGCCTCTATCGCCCAGATACTTATATAGAGCATCCGGTTCGAGGTCCGGCCTCTATCACCCAGATACTTATATAGAGCATCCAGTTCGAGGTCAGTCCTCTATCGCCCAGATACTTATACAGAGCATTCGGTTAGAGGCCCGGCCTCAGTTACTTGATACTTGTGATTGGTTACTTGGGTACTTCTAGTGAGCATCCGGTTTGAGGTCCGGCCTCCGTACTGTCAGATTCTACTATTGGGGTTGAGGTTCTGGTTTGATGTTTTTCGTCTTGGGTTCTCTCATATGCAATTCTCTTTAGCTATAGTTTTTCTATGTACTCGTCGGGCTTATGGGGGTCCGTTCGGGTTTTTAATTTAACTTGCACACGAGTGTACCTTTTGGGCATATGGGGGTCCAGTTAGGTGTAGTTAGCTTATAGATTACTTTAGTTAGTTCTTTCTACACTCGTGTGCATTTCATTGTTACTTAGTTTTCCGTTCTTGACCTCTATTTGTGTTATTCCTCCTTTCCATATTGCCTTTACCTTTCAAGTTCAGTCGGCCTATGATGTCTACTGGGTACCTGCTGTTTTGGTACTCATGCTACACTCTGCATCTGTTTCGTGATGCAGGTCCGAGCACCAGTGGCTAGCGTTGATCCAGCTTAGAGTAGCCTGATCCGGAGACGGGGGTGAGCACACGGCATTCTGTACTATTTCAGTCTCCATCTGTATATATAGACTTGTTTTTTGCCTTTCGAGACAGTCAAGTCTCTGTGGTCCACTCTTGGAACTTGTAATCTTTTTGTTAGTAGCTCTGTACTAGTGACCTCTAGGTTTTGGGAGAGATCTTTATTTGTATATATTTATTTTGGTTTGCTTTCGCCTTGTTGTCCTTGTTTAGATTATTGTTTTCGCTAGTTTCTGCTCTTACGCTCATTGCTTGATGTTCTGGGTTATGGGTTGGCTTACCTACTGGTAGGGTATAGTAGGTGCCATCATGACTCGAGAAATCGGGTCGTGACAATGAACTGCTGCAATGGTTGGGTATTGCCAGGCAAGTACAAGACTGGGTAGTCTGAATTAGCTGAATGGGCGGTGGCAAACACCAAGGGAAAAATTACTCAGCATAAGGTGTAGCGAATGGCATTAGTAGGTGGGTTTATCACATAGGGAAGGAAAGAAATGCTAGATTGTTTGACACCCATCACAAAACTTCAGATCAAGTAATTAGGCAGATTATACAAGATATTCATAGTAGATCTCAGCAATGTAGTAAGCTAGCAAGTAGGCTATTGTCTTTAAATTTCTCTCCATAATGATAGGAAGTTTGCTTTGAGTAGTTGATTGTTGCTATTGTAAGTTTGGGAGCTGTCCAAACTGCATTTTTTTTTTCAGGGATGTATTTTTCACTTAGAAAATAAAATTTTACTTACCAAAAAGAAAAAAGAATTCGATCGGTTGAACCGCCTCTGTATAAACCACAAGAGAATTTATGGGATAGAATAGTAATCCGGGGGAGCTAACTATCCCCTTGGACATACAATTGAAATAATTAATAAAAACATTCAACTAGAAAGAGGCATCACTGCAGGAACATGAACTGGGAAGTCTTGAATCTCATCAGTCCATGGATTTTTCTCTAGATCCTTAGGATTAATAGTTTTGAGGGCATGCCAAACAACACTGTTACATTTGAAACCTGAGCCAAAACCTATTTGCCATGCTCTATCACCCTTTTTAATCCTCCCTTTGGCCTCAGAGTAGGCCAATTCATACCACAATGAGCTACTTGATGTGTTTCCGAATCTGTAAAGTGTCATTCTTGACGGCTCCATATGCCATTCTGTGAGCACAAGATTCTTTTCCATCTCATCCAACACTGCTCTTCCTCCCGCATGAATAAAGAAATGTTCGAAAGCCAGCTTGAAATCAGGTATATATGGCCTCTTGAGAATATTATTCATTTTAAAAATCTTTCTAACAATGAATGACGCGAAAAAAAGAAGTTTCTCAGACATGGGAAGTACCAATGGTCCTAGAGTTGTTATATGACATTTGAGAGTTTCTCCAGCTACAACTGTTAGGGATTTCGACAGTGATATGCCAATATTTTCATCTTCGTCTTGTTCTTGGTATACGCTTTTGAAAGCCCTGTCATCGGCTCCTTTATGAGTACGCACGACGTGCTTGAGTTTATATTTTGAACGACGATAGTCTGAGAAACGATTGGAGAGAAGAATAGCAGCTGCCCCCATACGGAATAGACAGTTTGTTATAAGCTTTGATCGATCCTTGCCTAGATAGTAACCAGCATTGATGCTTTCTGTGCTAACTACCAATGCGTAGCCACTCACTTGTGTCTGTACTTTTTTAAAATGAAAACATTATGTATAGTTTAAGGCAATGGTTACAGCAAAAAGAAAAGAGAAACTTTTGACTAACCTGCAAAAGGCGGTTTGCAAGGTCTATAGAAATGAGACCAGCACTACATCCCATGCCACTAATATTATAAGTGAGGACATAACTCCAAGCTTGTAACGGTTAACAATCATGGACGACAACGAAGGCGTTGGATTGTGGACGCCAATGTTCACTATCACTATTCCAATCTCATCTGTCTTCACTCTTGTTTTCCATAGTAAATCGTCTATCGCTCCAAACATAACCTTCTCTATTTCCTTCCTTGAATTATTAAACGTTAATAACTTGTCTGGTAACATTCTAATGCCCTCTGGAATATACGTCATGTCACTATATCCACATCTTTCTAACACTTTCTTTTGCAAATCCACACTCTCCTTGTCGAATGTTGATGTAATTATGTCTAGCAACTCTTTTTTGCTCATCATATCACTCCGATCTGGCTTGTAACATGAAAAATCTACCAAATAAACGGTTCTTGGACCATGCTTGAAGTAGAGTAGTAGTATCGCAGCAAATAAAACAATAAGAAGAATAGACAATGATTTCAGCGTGATGATTTGGTTGTCGAGATCTTCGACGTTAAGAGTAAGAAGGTAAAATGCTATGAAGGGAAGGATTAATGGAATCGCAAAGAGGTACACAACTTTTATGTTTTTAACACAAAAGAAAGAGGAATTTTCTTTCATTTTATTGCTCTTCAAAGGATATATTGTAGAGAAAGTTAAAAGGAGTTAACGTCTCTATTTAACAGTGCTCATGTAACTGTTTTAGCAAGCAATACCATGATCAAGTTGTATCAACAATTTATTATTTTTTCTTTGTTTCAGCCCAACTGCACTTTGCCATTTTATCTTATTTTTCATGTGCAACTTCTTCCTTCTTCTGTTCCTCATTTTCTTTCTTTTACTTCTTTTTCTTTTGTATTATATTTTTAAAATTCTGTTTTGTGCATTTCCATTTATGGTGGTGTAACAGTTTTCAAATTGGCATATATGATTAGTTTTGAAACATATATGAAGGTTAGATTTTTTTTTTTTTAAATTTAGGATAAATTAGACATAATATTTACATGTTTTTATTAAAAAAAAAATAGTTTGAAAGGAAGATGAATTGATACAATGTATACATATTATTTTAAATATTGTTTTTGAATATATATAAGATGAATTGATACAATATATATATATATATATATATATATATATATATATATAATGTATTTATAATAACAGTAAAGAAAGCAAAACTAAAGTAGAGAGACCATGAATAAGTCGTAATTTCACCATACATTCCCTAATGGCTTATATGCATGATAACTTTACAGTTATAATATAATCACATTTGACGTAGCGAAATGACAAAAGCATTGCTTCTTTCCCGTGCAAAACTATTCTAGCTCCTTCTAAATCATCGAGACTAATTCGGAAGTTATAAGGGCTATATGGATTGGTAAAAATATGACAAACATTATGATGGACATATACACATGAAACTGAAAATCATAACAGTGTAATAAAAGGGATCCGGAGACAAGGCCTAGAAATTTAAAAATAGGTGTCGGCAACTTCTTTGTTGCTCCATCCTCGAACCTCATTCAAAACACTCAACTGATATAAAAAATCAAATAGGTTGACGACATGCAGTTGAAGATAGACTTGTGATAATTGATAAAGCTCAACTACACTTCATCTAATTCTAAGTGTAGGCGATCGCAATCTAGTATAAATCCAACGAAGAGTTGGGGTCAATCCCACATGGAGTGATACGGTAGAGAATTCAATTACAAAGTGATAGACATGTTCTAATCAGTTGTAGGAATATAAACTATCGACCGGGGAAGTGAATATTTGTCAAAACAATTTGAAGAATTATGTATTGAAAAGGGTATTGCCAGACAGTTAACTACTCCTTATACACCACAATAAAATGGTGTAGCTAAAAGAAGGAATAGAACATTATTGGACATGACAAGATCAATGATGGCGTAGGCGAATTTGTCTATCTCTTTCTGGGGAGATGCATTATTGACTGCGGCTTACATATTGAACAAAGTGCCTTCTAAATCAGAGTCTTCCACTTCTTATGAACTTTGGACTAGTCATAAAACAAACTTGAATGATCTACGATCGTGGGGTTGTGCAACATATATTAAAGATCGTTTTGGTGAGTTTGGTAAACTAAGTCCAAAAGGAAAGAAATGTATCTTTATAAGGTACTCTGAAAGTTCCAAAAGGTATGTGTTCATCGATGAACTGGAGGATGGAAGTATTATTGAAATTGTATCACGGGATGTCAGATTTTTGGAAAATGATTTTCCCAAAAAGGGCGAAATAGATGAAGTTGAGCCTCTCTATGAAATGTTGAATTCAAAAAATTAGGTAGTGTTGTCAGACATACTTGATAATTCAAAGGATCAAGAAATTATTCCTGGTCCAAGTGGAAGTTATGAATCCTGAAATCCTATAGAGAAATCTGAACTTCAAATACATAAGAGTACAAGAAAGGTGTACCAAAATGATTTTATGAGATTGAGGATTATGTTTTCTTGGTTTTTCCTATAAAATTGGATAAACCTAATTCTGTAACTAAGGCTTATCAAGCCTTAAAAGGGATGAATGGTTAAAAGCGATAATTGAAGAATTAGAGTCCATGCAAACCAACAAAGTCTGGGATCTAGTTGACCTTCCTAAGGAACGTAAAACTATTGGGAATAAATAGATTCTCAAAGTTAAACGCAAATCGGATGGGTCAATCGAAAGACACAAAGCACGATTGGTGGGAAAAGGTTTTACTCAAGAAGTTGGAATAGACCATGAGGAAACTTTTTCATCAGTTGTGAAGTTTACCTCCATACGATTACTTTTAACTATTGTTTCACGTTTAGATCTAGAATTACACCAAATGGATCTGAAGAATGCTTTTCTCAATGCAGAATTAAACAAGGAAGTCTACATGGAACAACTAGTAAGTTTCATTGTTAAAGGTCATGAAAAGAAAGTTTGTAAATTGAAAAGATTTATTTATGGCCTAAAGCAAACTTCAAGGTAGTGGTACCTAAGATTTCATAAGGAGGTGATGGCATTTGATTTCACCATGATCAATGAAGACCATTGCATCTGTGTGAAAAAGTCCAATGGAAATTTTGTAATTCTTTCTCTTTACGTAGATGATATTTTATTAGCTAAAAATAATTTGGAGTATGTGAAAACTGTCAAGTCATGGCTTTCAAAATCATTTGATATAAAAGATATGGGTGAAGCAGACTATATATTGGGTGTTATGATCCAAAGAGATCGTTCCAAGAAATTTTTGAATTTATCTCAAGAAACTTATATTAAGAAAATATTGGAACATTTTCGAATGAATAGTTACAAATTCATGGATACTCCTGTAGCAAGGGGTGAAAATTTAAGCCTTGAAATGTGTCCAAAGATTGAAAAAGAAAAGAAAGACACGTCTCGAGTTCCTTATTCTAGTGTTGTCTGGAGTTTGATGTATGCTATGATGTGTACTCGCCCAAACATTTGTTATGTCGTGAGTCTAGTTAGCAGGTGCCAATCCAATCCTGAAAGAGATCATTGGAAAGCAATAAAGAGAATATTCCGATACCTGAAGGGAACTACGGATCATACATTATGTTATAGTGGATCTGATTTATTCATAAGAGGTTATGCAGATGCTGATTGAGATGGTGACCGGAATGATAGAAAATCAACATCCGACTATGCTTTCTTACTAAATGGTGGTGCTATTTCATGGAAAAGTAAGATGCAAATTTGCAAAACTCTTTCCACCATGAAATTTGAATTCGTGACTTGTGCGTCTGTAGTACAAGAAGCTATTTGGTTAAAGAGATTCTTTGAACATTTGAGTATTGCAAAGAATTCTAAGGGTCCCATGATTCTATATTGTGATAGTCAAGTGGCTATCACATACACGAAGGATCCTAAGTATCACAACAAAACCAAACATTTTGACATCAAGTATAACTTTGTGAGAGACATAGTAGCAAGTGGAGAAATAACTTTGCAATACATTCCTACACATGAAATGATAACTGATCCTTTTACGAAGGCCATCTCTAAAGACTTATTTAAAAAACATGTTAGGGCTCTAGATTTCCGTAGGATTTAATGATATTTCAGTATTGTAAAAAAACTTGATTGTTATAATATTCTCTTCTATATAATTCTATTGAATTTATGTTCAAATGTTATATGCATGTGATATTTTGTAAAAAATAAAGTGTGTCGAACAAGTCGCGAGATTGGCTCTCTCACACGAGCAATCGTCTTTTATGTCAAGGAACATGAAGATATGAGTTTTGACACCTATTATGACTTGTTTTATGAGCCAGACAAGTGCTTCTCTAAGAAAATGAGTTTAAGGATCACTGAAGAGAGAAACTAGGGTTAAACATCTGGAGGTGTTTAGACCAAGGTCTGTACGATGTTGGATAATCGAAAGAAAGAGACACATACACCAATATAATGTGAAAACATCGTAGCACATGTTTCATACCACGTGTGTCAAGCGATCAATGGGTCAATGAAAGAATGATTTCCTGCTTCTTTATTGTGTGAGACCCCTAAAAGTTAAAATGACTTTTCAATGAAATACCTTTGACCTTTTGCTGTTTCTTGAAGTTTCAATCGATGTTGCTACTTTAGCATGTTACTAAGAGCCATGAATTATTCGACAATGCAGTGCATGTCTAGGAAAGCAGGTGAATAGGAACCATTAGATTTAAGTAGAAAGGAAAGACAATTAATTGAATAATAAACTTATATACACAAGCCGGCTATTGCACTAACCGTATTGATATTGAGTGTAATTGTGCGTATAAAGTTAATCATGAACTTGAGTTAACCTCTTTACGAGGATGAGGGATCGAATAAGTAACTACTGAAGTAATGAACGAAGTCTGGGGTATTGTAAATAATAATGTCCTTAAATTAGTAGTGAATTCTTTCCACATGTGATTGAATTCCTATGTAGGGCTTGTAGAAACCTTGAAGGTAAGCCTTAGTACTCACAGATCGCATGAACTATTTGTCGTAAGAATTGTGTGTATAGTTGATATCATATTGATTTGGGTCTTGTCCACCATGTGCGAAGTGGGAGATGTAAGTTTTGGGTTGTGGGTCGCCCATATGAATCGACTCGACCCGATATGACCCGACCCGAATTTTTTTCTTTTCTGAAGAAGAGATAAGCACCAATTTGAAAAAAGTATACTGATTTCCCTTTTTTAAATGAGCGTTGAATGCTTTTCAGAAGATAAGTATGAGGAACATAAAAATAGAAAAAAAACATAAAAGAAATTCTATCTTCTTCACTGATAGTAACAAAGCAAAAGTGACATTTAATTTGTGAAAACATAGCTTTGATTCCTTGAGACTTCAAGTTGGACTTGGAGCAATCTTTCACAAGACTTCATCATCATTCCGTTGTTGTTAACAAGTACACGTACATTCTCGTTCCTGTTACGATAATCTAACATTGTGATTAAAATCTTCATTATTTACATTTCGCAATGATTGATATGAGATACATATGCTTGAAAATTAGTATTATAAGTGATTGGAAGTTCCTACTCAAGGTTAGGCAGTTCAAAAAATTGAGAAATGAAATTAAAAAATGCTATTGATTATCAATAATGTGTTGTTGATTGAACCATTTCAATTTATTTAAAAATAAAATTGTCAATTCTGTAATGATTAAGGGTTCTTTGTTAATGGGTTAACTAATAATCTAATAATAATTAAGTCATCCCCTGAAGAGAGATGGCGACATGGTAAGACATTATATTATTAGGAGTATACAATAAAGTCGAAACTTACTCAATAATCGAATCAACTGTATGTTGCTACTATCTACTATGGGTGTGTTTTCAGAGGCGAAGCCAAAATTAAGAGTTTGGAGGTTCTAAATTTCTTCAATAGTTGTCAATCAATTTTATTAGGGTTTCACAAATTAATATACATGTATATTTAATAATTTTATATTACAAATATAGGGTCTACGAAACAGCTACTGGGTTCGTCCGAACCCATGAATCGACCCACCTAGCTCCGCCTCCGTGTGTTTCCATTTTGTACTGCACTTTTAATCTTCAATATTCAAGTGCATGTAATTGTGTTTCTATATAAAAATAACATGAAAATTAACTATAAGTACGATTCACTTAATATGCGCATTAAGGTGTTTTTTTAATTGAAATATACAGGTGTTATTTTGATATATTAGTTTCAGTGATTATTTTAATTTTAAAAAAAATTACTTAGTCCAATTTACTTTTAATTAAGAACTTTATTAATGGTTAATTTAATTGATAGCTAAAGGTCTTTAGAGAAATTTAAAAGTTATGGGTTCAAAATTTTATTTTTTAAATTATTGGGTTCTAAAGCTTTATCTCGAACATATTATTTTCTTACTAATTTTTTTTTTAAAAAAGCATACCTGTAGGCTGTAGGTACACCAAACAATGAATATGTGACATATCATCATATACAATCTTATAATTAAACCGACATAAGTCATATGCGTCCCCTTAAAGTTGTCCGCATAGTTTATTTAAACACCTCAACTATAGGTTGTGTCTATTGAACACCTCAATTGTTCAAAGTCATTCCTATTTGACACAAAATGATGACATGACAAAAAACGTGTGATTCACTCTCTTTAAGCGTGTAAAATTATCAATATATATATATATATATTTTAAAAATAATTAACAAAAATAAAGAAGAAGAAAGAGCTCTTCTTCCCCATCCCAATATTCCCTTCCCTGCAACTATTTTCAGTTTCTCATAAACCATTTCCATTAGCTGTTTTGCACATATGCTCAACCCACCCCATTCCCTGCACTCCATTCCGGTGAATCTTCATTTATTTCGATGAGAAAAATATGAATTAATTTTTAGGATAAAAGTTTGTTATTATATTTTGCAATTTTGATAAATAATTACTAATGGAAAGAAGATAAAGATAATGACTAACAGATTTGATGCTATCAATATGAAGAAAATGATCGGTTATAGTATTAGCTAATTTTTAACTTTCATTATTTCATTAGCACTTGAACTATTCAATAGAGAATCCAAATTGCATCTTTACACAGAAACCATAAAGGATAAAATTGAATGAAGGAGAAGAAAGAGGTAGGGCGACGATTTGCTGGCGTCGCAGTTGCCGCCGGCACCGGTGAAGAGGAAATGGGTCTCGGAGGGGGTGGGGGTTAAATAAATTTTTTTTTTTTTATATTCATAAAATTATTTTTGAATTATTTAAATAGAGATTTTAAAAAATATTGAATTCAATGCCACGTGTCATCATTTTATTGGTAGGTAGGTTTTCTAGAAAATTCTTTTTAAATTTTTTTAGTTAGTAAATAGGTGTTTTTTAGAATATCATTTTTTAAATAAATTTTTGGATTCAAAAGCCACGTGTCATCATTTAATTCATCAATTTGCCATGTCACAGCAAGTGTAGTACACACATCTCATATTTTTGGCTGATTGTAAAAACAAAAATGTCAAATAGATATAAATTTTAAGGGGCATAGGTGTTTAATAGCTACAAACGTTAGTGTTTAAATGAATTATGCGGAAAACTTTAAGGGGCTACAAATGATCCATGATACTTTTCATTTTATAAAATCAATGCATAAATTACTATATTATTCCTTTTTTTTTTTACCCTTGTGAGTTATTAGCCTTGGACATATACATTTGATCAACTTAGAAAAACAAATGATTCATGTTCATTGGTTAAATTAATTATTCATTGATTGAAAACTTAAGTTCCAAAAAAATTAAATAAAGGTAGAATAGTAAATTTACTTAATTTTTTAATACACGTAAAATTCAAAATGATGACATATAAATAGAAATGGAGGGAGTACAATCTTATAATTAAACCATCTTATTGGTAAACAAAGGATTATTGGGCACGTGCATTAATTTGTCAGAGTAATTTGAACATTACGGCACGAAGTGAGTATTTTGACAAATCCAAAATTGACAATACGGCACGCAGTCATTATTTTATTTTTAATTCATAAAGGTCAAATTAATATAAACTAGTAGGGAGATAACGTCATATTATTTTTTCACCTCTTATGTGCCATTCAGAACATCATCACAAACCCAATCTGCCACATTAGTGCGATTTTAATTATGAAACTTGTAAATATTGATGGTTTGAATTGTACTTTTAGGCATTAAATAAATCTAAAATGTATATATACAATCAAATTTGAATAAAATTTGACATCTCACCAATATAAATATAATATATATAGTTCACTTTTACTATACTTCTTCCGTTATTTTTTATTTGTCATTTTTAATACTATGTTAAGAAAAATACTACTCCCTTTGTCCCAATTTATATGACAGTTTTCGTTTTCCGAGAGTCAAAGAATTAAGTTTGATCGGAAATTTGCGCATTGAAATCTTCATTTTTTTTGAAATGAAATTTATATATTTGTAAACTATATAAAAAGTACTATAATTCACCATAATTGATAATTCAAAATGCTTAAAAGATCTATGAAAAATTTACGGTTAAAGATAGACTTATTTGAATCTCGAAATTTGAAAAATACCACATAAAATGAAACGGAGGGAGTAAATTTCTTATAAAATTAATTACTTTCTTCCCCAAATCATTTCTCAAGACCTAGAACTATGCATCAAATAACATATGTATTATAGTAAGATAATCATATTTATCATTTCAATATTTCTTAAAGAACGTACAAAGCTATTGACCAGTAAAAATAAACTAGTATTTCTTGTCATGAAGAGAGTTATTTTCAGGTTTAAGACATTTGCTTCATTCCTAGGGCATCTCCAACTCAAACACCAAATTTTACGTCAAATTTGGTGTCAACACTATTTTTGGTGCAATCAACTCCAACCCACTGCACCAAATTTTACACAAAAAATAAATATTTTTCTCTCTCTTCATTATTATATTATTACTATTTCTTATTTCATTTATATTTTCTTATTTTATAAAACAAATTCTTTCTAAAGCATTCACCATATATAATTCATATTATTTCATTTTATAATCGTTTAATATAAAATTATTTTGTATCATAATTTTTCAAATAATATAAATTGCTAGCAAATATTATACATTATACATAATAATGGATAATACAAATAAAAGTGAAATCATCAATGAAATACAATTAAATAAAGTATTGATGTATACTTTATTATACCCCATACAATTCATATTTTAATAGTATTGATGGATCCAGAAAGAATCTGTTAGATTATTAAGTTATTGTTGTAATTTTTTAAAATTATTATGTTTTGTTGTACTTTTTAAAATTACTATGCATTTTATATTTCAATTTTGATGTATGTCAATTACTACTTTGTTGAATGTTTATTATTTTCGGTTATTCTTAAGTACATTGTATTATTTGTTTAAAAATTTATATGTTTGCATTTTTAATTTTTGTGAAGGTTAATTGTAGTTATATCCAATTATAATTTATAGTAGAATTAACATAAATTTAATTTTAAAAAAAATGTCATATATAGAAAAATTAATTTATAAAAAAGCTAAATTTTATATCTAAAATTAATATTATAAAAATATTACATAAAAAATAATTAAATATACAAGAGATTTAATTAAAACATACAATTTTTATAATGTCTAATTAAAAATTTGTATAATGAAATAATATTAAAATATTCAAAAAATGAATTGGTGTGATGAATAGTGGTTCACCAAATTTGATGTAAAAATTGGTGTGGATTGGACCTCAAAACACCAAAATTTACACCAAATTTAGGATTTGATTTAAAATTTGGTGTTGGGTTGGAGATGGTCTTAAAACCAACCTAGTGTCACAATGGCAGTTTCCGTACATGCGAGATTTCGCCCGATTGTGCGGCAATAGAGATTCACATACATCTTTTATTGCTTCATTAATATATTCTCAACGTGTACAATAACGTATGCAAGAACACACGAGTCCAATACTTAGGTTAAAAATGAGATAATATTTAATAAGTCACTCTATTTAGTATTAATAAAATTACTTAACTTAAGCTTTTATCTTTCAAAATTACTCAATAAAATTTATCATTAAAAAACAAAAAAGGGCCAAATATATCCCTAGTTCAAATCTGAGAATTTTTATGTTATAGCAAACATGTAATATTGTATTAGAGATTTTTAAAAAAAAAAAATTAATGTTGAGCCATAGATCCCCTTGAATGCAAAATATAACATCATTTTGTACAAGACCTGGCCCAAAAGTGGCCTGGTCCAACAAGACAAAAATGAAAATAAGAAAAAAGGACCAAATAAACAAAGAATTGGAAATGCCACTCTTCATTTCTTGAACAAATCTGCTGGAAGAAGCCGGTCATGGAGGAAGGCAAAGTTGCTGCCATTTTCCGATCCCCAAAGAAAGAACCATAATTAAACGTGTGAGCTACTTGTTGTCGTCCAACCCCCTGAGAAAACACCACTATCAACTTGGAAGGTAATCTCCATCTTCACTTCAAGATTGATGAGTGTTCTCTGAGCGACCTCATAGAGGATCTTGCCTCATGTAAGAAATTATCAGATACTACTAGATCTATTGATATCGTCACTATGCATGCACTAGGTCGCTTCTTTATGCTGAAGTGATGGAACAAAACAATCTACAATCAATTCTAATTTTATGTATACATTTCCTAAACTAAAATTTGATGGATTGAATCTCAAAAGAAATAAATAATACCATCTAAATTTTAGTTTAAAACATAAATCACACTTTTAGAGGACAATCTTGAAAGATATGATACAATGTAATTTCTTTGCAGATTCGAAAGACGCAACAATATAGATAATAAAACAGGTACCCAATATTAATAATAATGTCTTGGTCAGGTATTCCTTGGACACCTCAGATCTCTTACCAGATGCAAAACACTAAACAATAACAAAATTTCTTCAGACATTACTGTAGTCACTGAATACTGTTCTATAAACTTTTATGCCTCTAAAAAAGTTGAATCTACATCAAGTAGTAAATCAACAAATTGTTCCGCTAAAAATCTTAAGATATTAGGAGTACCACCTTTATCCATGTATATAATCTTCCTACCTTCATTGAGAACTTATTGTACATAATTAATCAGATAGTTACCTGCAAAATCAAAAACTAAGTTAGCAAAATAATCAGTAAGAGTATTTCCTTCCCCGAGTAAATGTTGTACTCTTGTGGACACAATTCCCTACAAATTCTGAATGAAGCCGACTTCCAAATCCACTATCCCTCTAGAATATGAACCATTGCCAAAGAATCAGTCTCAATATGTTATGGACATTTTCTTATGGGGTAAATCGAAAACCGAACTGATATTGACCAAAAATCGATAAATCGAAAACCAATAAAAATATCTTATTAGTTTGTTATTGGGTTAGCATATTTAAAAATCAAAAATTGATAAACCGAACTGATAATATATAAAACATAATTGACCGATGCACACCCCTACTACTAACAACAACATTTCCTTAATTTACTAGATAACTTACCAGTACTTTGCGCGGTAATTCATGACATCATTAAGATTATAATTGATCATTTTTTAATATCCGAATATTAGAAATTTGATATTGTCACATATATTAAGAACTTGAAAGATTATAAAGTTCTTACTCTTTAATGAATTTTATCTTCTACATATTTTCAATTATAATATTTGTTCTTTGATATAATATGCTTCTAAATATTAAATAATTTTTCATATATTAGTCAATTATCACTTTCTTTATTGTTTGGTACATGTGCATGCAAAGTATAAGATACTCAATTTGATGGCCTATTATGCATTTTTTAGCCAATAACATCTAGTTTTCCTTGTTCTTCCATGTCATTGTCCATAAACACCACTAAATCTGTCATAATAAATTGATTATGTGAAATATCAACCCCTTGTATATCAAATGTGTGTTCTTTGATTATTCTAGAGCCAGTAAATCAAAAAAAGATCTCATTAAATTTTTATAAAATTTTTTGATCATATTTAATAAATTAAAAATATTTTGAAATACATTATTTTTGAAAGAAAAAAAATAACAAAAAAATTATAAAAAAAAACCAAGTCACATGTTTGTTATTCTTGAGGGCACAAGCTGGGAAAAATCGAGGAAATAAAAACAATTATCAACTTATAGATGCCGATCATGTAAATCTGGTATTGAAATTTTAGGTTGGTTTTATGTTAATGCTAAGTGTTCGTAGGTTCAAAATCTTAGATGTTACATTGTCAGTCATAGCACACTATAGAGGTAATATCGCATCTAAAGAAATATATTGAATGAGTTCAACAAACATCATTTATCAGGAAAGACAAGTCAAATATCTATCTATCTATCTATCCATCCATCAACTTTTATAGCCATCAACTTTTATCTCTATCAATCTATCTTTATCTCTATCTATCTATCTATCTATCTATCTATATTAATTTAAAAGCATGAGCTCCCTAACTTAAATGTTAAATTATTATAATACCCCTAACTTAAAACATCGAATTTAATATATCATTTATATTTTATATTAAGATAAAGAGCAAATAATTGTTTTCATCCCTGTGTTATTGTCTTGTTTTGGTTTTGGTCCCTATGATATCTCACTAATCATACTTAACCTTTAATTAATTAAAGTAAGTGATTTCAGTCCTTCTACTAACAGTGAATATCAATTTAAACAGATCACTTACTGCTGTCAGGGGTAATTTTGGTATTACAACAAGAAACACTTCTATGCAGAGAACAAAACCTAATGCTAGAAAATATTTATAACTTCTCCCGTAACATCCTTTCTTATACACAAGCATATCCTAGCCCTACTCCCCTCTTCAATTTGAATGTGAATTCAATCGTCTCATACACTACTCTGTGTGTTCATTGGTTGATGAACAATTTTTCTCTTTAGTTGCCTCCCATTTTCATCCATGGACTTCTTTCATCCTTGGAGTTCCCTAGTTTTCCCCAAAGGTGAAGATGAAATTCTCAATTCTAGTTATGGTTTCTTGCAATATTATGGGTATTGATGTATGTTGATCCAATTGAGTGGATAGTGATTGTTTATTATTGAATTGTTAGTAAATCATTCTTTTAGGATGAAATTACATGTACCCATGCCAAGCCCATGTCTAGAAAGATGAAATTGAAGTAAGTGGGTTTTGTGCCTTGAAAGGGGAAATTGAAGATTTAGAGATAATCTTCTAGGATTGATGATATGTATAGTAGATTGCTTGAGAGTAAAGCACATAGACATGAATTGAATTATATTAAAATATACATGATTGTATCATGATTATTAGTGCTTGGGATGGAGCCTATATGATGAGATATGATTAGAATTGCTTAAGAATGAAGCATGTGATTAGAATGTCTTGAGATTAGGCATATGGGATGACTATGACTAGTATTGCTTGAGAATAAGGCTAATATGATGAATTATAAATGTTAAGGCTTTGAGAGTAAAAGATTATAAAATGAATGTATATTGTAGATAGGATTGTTGTGGAAAGATTTACCCACATGCCCTAAGTTATGAATATATGAGATTATGCATGTCTTAGAGAATCTATGAATATGCTTTAAGAACACTTTGAGAGGAAAGTGTAAATGATTATTATATTGAAGTTGTGTTGCTTGAAAGGACATTCTCATAAGCACATATGAATATTAATGTGAAAGGTTTTCTCTCATAGAATGATTCTATATTGAAAGGCTTGCTCACCTAAAATGAAACAAAGCATGTATGAATTATGATAGCTTGATGTAGTGATGAGAAATCCCTTCATGAATAGATTGACATGGTAAGACAAGACCATGCTTGGTAGCTTGAGTTAGTAGATCTCATGGGTAGCCTTGAATTGAGAAATCGTACCGTTCCAATGTAGCTTGATCTAGCATGAGTGGATGCTTGCATGATAACTTGACTTGGTGAGGCCACACCATTTCATGATAGCTTGGATTGAGCAACCGTACCCTTCCTTGAGTAGCTTGGACTTGAATGAGAGTGTTCCTTCCATGATATCTTGGTCTGGCATAATGAGGTGATTTTCCTTGATAGCCTTGAACTGGTAAATCGAAAACCATTCATGAGTAATATTTGTATTGTACTAAGTAAAGAAGTACTTTCCATGTATAGTAGAGATACCTAAAGAGGGACAAGTCCCTTATCAAAGTAGCATGATTATGATGACTCAATGTTACTTCAAGGAAGTATCGTAAGTATGTTTTAATATGAGATTTTCTTATATGATGTATGCTTAGATTGGATTGTTGCTAGAGTTGCCTTCCTTGATATGTTTGACTAAAGGTTAATGTTCCCTTGTCTATGAGAAATAAGCTAAAGATGAGATCAAAAGATGATGAACATGAATGATGGCCTAAAGTGGTTATATTGCATGGGTGAGATTTATGGGGTCTTATCTATACGTTGCACAAGTATGCTTTGAGGTTACTTATGAAGTGTTTCTCATACATTATGATGATTTAGATGCATTGATTTTACCTATAACTATGTTGTTATCTCTTATGATTATGGCTTATGTCTTATGTTGACTAATGCTTATGCTATTCTCTTGATGATGTTATGCTAGCTATCATATTTAGTACATTTTTTACTAACACATACTCTTGCCTACATTCTTATCAAATGTAGGGTCCAACGTTATTGAGTTCCATCCCCGTGGCTAGGGTCATATTAGAACAACGATTGAAGCTTTGGTGAGTCTTCATAGTATCCGAGGAGATAGTCACTATGTTCTTAAGTTGTCTTTCTTTAGAACTTTTGTATGGACTGTGTCCCAAAGACATTTATGGTTTTAGATGGTTTGAGACAAGTGTTATAGACTTCGGCTCGTTTTTATAAAAGACTTCGATTGTATGGAAAATGTTTTAAATTTCCGTACCATTTTCTATTACTTTATGTTATGATATGCTAAGTGGCTTGTATGAGGCCTTTCAGGATCTTGTACGCCATGTTACGTCTAGGGTGTACCCCTAGGTCATGACAAGAGGGAGTAGTTAAGAAGGTGTAACTGTTCAAACCTTGCCTATTAAAGGAGACATCTTCTTTTCAGGAGTGAAAAAACAATGATAGAACGTGAGAATAGGGGAAACATGCAAACATGAGAAGAGAGAATGTGAAAACAGAGAAACACAAAAGTGTTATCATCTTTCAAATATTCAGTCGACACAATCATAGACACCTAATTTGTGAACAAGAAATCTTTGAGACCATGTGATTCAAAGAGTGATTTGGAGCAACTCATTTTGATAGTGAAATGAACATCAATAATTTCCACTGCAAGTATTAAGGTACACACCGTTATGTTGTTTTGCTCTTAAAATTCATTCAATAAATAATTTAAACATGCATCACTGATCCTTACATAAAATAATACATAAATTTCTTATAACTTATTCATGTATTACTAATGCCTACATAATTTTAACCCATAATCAGTAAACCCCTTAATGACACTAGATAGTGATACATATTATATGGGGTCTTGTGTGTGATAAGCCTCATCAGTAACCACAAGGGCACTGAGTCAAACTGGGCGTCATCCATAGTCATTATTGGGAATCGGATGATTGCACATGTTGTTACAATCGGTTTTGAATAAATTGCAAAACATTCAAAATTTTGGCAAATTTTACATTGTGAAAATAGAGTTGCCATTTAATTTTTAGAAAAATAAGAAAATCATTTTTAAAAGGTGTTTGGAAAACCTTTTATGAAAAAACAGAAATTTGATGAAAATTTAAGTTAAATTCTTAAAAAACTTTGACACTTGAGAAAATCCAAAAAAGTGGTTCCTTATGAATTTATACATTTTTAGCTAACAGTAAAAAATTCCTTGAAGTTATTTGTGAAATATCACCCAACATGGGTGGTGGTGCAATGGCCGGTAGGATTTTTTCACTCTTATCCAAAGGTTTTGTATTCGTTCCAAGGATATGAAGAAAAATAAGTTGGGAGTGTCACCCCCAAATGTGACATGCAATGCGTGATATAGATTTAGTCAGGGATCCAATACAGGCTACAAACACCAAGTGGAAAACCAATAGTAATTGTGAAATATCTTATTTAGATGAGTAGAATTCTCTTATTTATGACTGAATTATTTTTAAAAGTGAGTAAAGTTAAAAAAAAAAATAAAAACATAAGGTAGTCATCAATTAAATGGTGTGCTCAAAAACAGATATTTTTGCACCCCTCCACCCCATCGGGTCGAATCTCACAAAGAATGGTATACCATAGAGAATTCTATCAAGAAATTTGGATTGTAAAATCATTCATTTGTAATAGTAAACACTAGTGGGTGGATGATTCCACAAATTTAATCAAAAAGATTTGTTTATCAATTGTCACAATTAAACTAAGATATGGTAAAACTCAAGAATTAACAAGCAATCTAGGGGTGCGAGGATTGGAAATTAATGTAACATAGGGGTAATTGTGCTGCTCTGTAGTGATGAACATTCATGAATAGACTAGGTCATCTTCAATGACGTTAATTTTCTTTTGATCTCATAGCACCCTTACATAGAATCTCTTTTTCGTTTAATCTATATGCTATACTACACAACCCAATACCTTACTCTACTCTCTTTTTTGATGTAGAATTAGGGAAAATAAATCCGACTCATAACCTCTATTTTCAAGCAAGTTAAAGAAATCAAACCTAAATAGCTACTTTGTACTTATTACCCACTCCAGCCAATCTCTTTCGAGCATCGATCAGATATCAGAAGTGGGAATTTAGTTTTCAACCTTAACCCATAAGTTAACATCATGCTAATTATCCCAAATTCATGTATGAATGGCAACAAAACAGAGCATAACACAATATCCATTACATTAAATAAGCACCCAACCCCATATTTGCACCCCTAGATCTTGGGGTTTTAGCCACCCAACACAAAAAGTAAAGAAATTATACCTTTCATGAAAGAAACCATGGTTAACATGAAATTAGGCAATTACAATAAAACCCACTTTGAATTTAACTTCAAATTATCAATTTGAAGAACAAAGTTGAAAGACTCCAAAAATTAGAAAGTGTTCTTGACAAGGTAAAGTTGTTTCTTTTGTAATTCTCACTATCCAATTCTAAAGTCACCAAAGCTTTCTTTTTTTTCTCTCCTCTAGGCTATTTATAGTTTCCCAAAATATGGCCCAAATCTAAACATGTTACCCTTTGGGAAATGTTAGACGGGCTCGCCAAACTCATTTGGTGAGTCGCATTTCATGCTTGAGCTCGCCTTCTCTTGATCTCGGCTTCAGCTGTTTGAACCTCTATAGGTGATCTCATTCGAGTATGTCTTTCACATTCGGCGTATCACCGAGTACAACCTTAGTTTGCTTTTCAAGCCTTTAAATTTTTCTCCTTGCACTGTTGCTTTGGGCGATGGTCAACAAGCTTCGTCCTTCTCATTCGGTGAGTCTCATTTCCTTTTTGAGTTCGCCGACCTGCATCGATAAAAACAAGTGTTGTGCACTGTCACTTCAGTGAGGTCATGCTCACTAGGCGATCTACCTTTCTTGTTTGTCAATAATCAATGTATAGTTTGCACTTCTTTTTATGTATTTGGTCATTCTTTCAAACATTTATCATTTTCTTGTCCATTAGCCATCATAGCTGCAAATCATCAAAATATCATGACACTAGGATATATTTATGCATTGAGGACACTAATCATTGAGCTAAATAGGCCTCAAATGTGTGCAAATCTACCACCCATCAACACCCTAACTCAAAATTTTGCTTGTCCTCAAGTAAATCAATAATTGTATTCAATGAGAGCTAACATCCAAGTGCCATTAAAAAACTACTCTAGCACTCTACACTCTATTATGATCAAAAAGCTTTAAATGATGACTAGCCGATTTCAACCCAATGCACTCTCAATTGCCCTATCAATTAGCTCGGGCATGTCCTTCTCAACCCTAGTGGCTCTAACACCTGTAAACTAGGCAAGACTACCCATTTGGTATATTGATGCTTTAGTTAATGGGGGATGGGTAGTAGGAGAGGGGGTAGACACAACAACAGCAGAGGAAGATATACCTACTTGCTCCACAAAAGGAGTAGGTGTGCGAGCTTCAGAGGCTAGAATAGCCGGATAAAAAATGGATGTGCTGTCTAGTGGTGAAGCGTTCCTCCGAGCCGTATCATCCTGTAAATTTTAGCCTCAATCCTGTTGATGTCACTGGAAGAGGCTGGTGTGATCCGCACATCAGACTTCCCCGAAACTCCTTCTCTCTCACAAAGCCGGGTAATGAGGTTTAGAAATCAAAGGGAGAACTTCTCTCTCCTGGCCCTTAGCAACATCTCCTTGAAAATAATTGTTCTTACATTTCTCTGCTTCCTGTTTATTATTCTTCCCACTAGAACTACCTTAGGATGTCGGAGGATAGCCTCATTCTGGGACGACATGATTGTTCTGCTCATAAACGCAAACCTATATTGGGCCACAATGTTTAAATCTTTCTTTCAAATTCTTGCACCATCAGCCATCCATGGTGGAGAAGCATCAGATATCAATGGGGCCAACCACCCCTTCAAAACTTCTAACTCCCGATGCATCCAGATATTGTATGTATCACCATAAGTGGAAAGGCTAGGTAGGGCAAACTTTATCTCACCCGCATGGCATTGTACCATTTTGCACTACACTTGAACTTATTCTAGAGGTTTCCATACCGTGCCCTTCCTCTTCATAAGTAGAGCCTTGGTATAGGCATCATAGAATTCACTAGCTCACTTTGGCACATAAGGTTGCATCAGCTTTGTAAACTGCTCAAATTTATGAAACTTGATTGTCTTTTATATCTTCAGGTAATCACTTATCACCCCCATCGATTGAGAGTCTTCACTCCTCAAGAATAGTTCTTTCCCCTTCTGCCTTGAGCCTATTAAGGGACCTTAAAGCTATTATAAAAAAAAATGTGAGAAAAAGAGGGCGGATCTTACGGAGGTGATACCAGCTTGGAAATGATATTTGTCTGTTTCTTGTCAATATGTTTCCGGGGTTTCTTACTAACACTCTTAGGAGAAGGTAGAGTGGCATGTTAAGGATGAGGGGCTATAGAAGACTCAGTAATAGTGACACCCCGATAATTTTTTCAAAAAACAGGGAGAAGGAGAGGAGTCCATGTATGACTCTACATGTGAAGTCCCGACTTATTTACACTTTCTTCTAGCCATAATCTTCAAAGAACACACATTCAAACCTGTAATCAGTGAAACTTTGCTTATATCAAACTCAGTTGGCAACCCAGTTCAAAAACACCATGAGGCTCACCTAACGGGAAGGCAGATTGCCTAACAGGATGTGCGAGCTCCGGTGAGCTCACCGAAATAGACAGTAGCAATTATTAAAGAATTCAGGCACAAAGGGAGTATTCAATACCAATTCGGCGATTCACTATGTTGGTTTTGGTGGGCTAAGACTAGTCCGCCAAATAATACAATGCAAGATGAAAAGAAACAAGAATTAAAAGGGATGTCCTCTCCCACTCGGCGACTGGCCAAAAGGGTTCAGCGAACTAATACAAGATCGCCGAATGGGACAATTCCCAAGGTCACATATTCATTCTAGAAGGCGAGCTGGGGCTTGCTCGGCATTTCGCCTAACCTCTTTGGCGAGCTAAGATAAGCCCATCGAACAGGAGGTGTTCAGCCATAAGACTAATTTACACAAACAAACCCAACATACGCAACAATAACAAGTTTCCCAACATAATTATAGTCCACCCACATGCTTATATACCTATGGGTACTCAAACTTCCCCCAGACATCACAAATTATTGCTCAAATTGACGATTTGCCCTTAAGAAAGTCATGACTTTGTCTACCATTGGGCAAAATCATGCAATCAGGTCAACACTAGGTTAATTAGACTTCACCCACATCAAATTTAACTAAGACCTACTAAATTTAGTGGTTCAATGCAAATATTTAACCAACACACTCAATTATAGCAAATTCTTGGCAAAAACAACCAAAATCAATTCATGGATATAGTTCAATACGATCATTACGGTACTACCCAACAAAATCAAACAATCACATGCATCAAATGTCTTATACCACATACACAAAACATGATTTCAAGCTCAAAATGCATAATAAAAATCAAAAACTAATTTCAACTAGAAGAAAAACATGAATATAACAGGGGAATAGGGTTGGGTCGACTACTCTAGCAAGACAAATTTACTCCGCGCACTCAAAAATTGCACACTAAGGACTCTTAAGAACTCAAAAAAGGTATTGTATGACAGCGGGAAGAAACGGACTCAAAGATTTAAAAGGGTTTTTCTTTTTGAATTATAAAATATCCTTGGCCTTTTTATATCAGGCGCCCTCGGCGGTCACGATGAACATCGGCGAATGTGTTTTGTGAATTACCGATTAGAGCTAAAGCTCAATGAACATGCCTGAACGAACACCAAATTGGAACAGTGATTTGGTGGACCCGATATAGTCTGCTTAGTGTACTTCGGCGGATCGCCTTTCAGAGATTAGATCACTGAAATTGCCAGTACACTTTTCCAAATTTTCTAGCTCAAAAGGCGGTGAAAAAGGGGTCCACACTACTTCTTTGGCAGATAGCTGTGTTTGTTTTGGCATCGCCTAATGTTCCTTTTTCAACCTTTTGACTTCTTTTCAACACGCACTTACAAAACACATTATTGAGAGCAATAAAACAAAAATAAAGACTTAAGTTGCCTCCCGAGAAACACCTTATTTAACATCGTGGCACGACATAGTTCTAATTTCCTCAACATTCATTTTTGGGATTCCAGACGGTGTCACTAGGAAACATTCCCTTTTGCGTTGCAATGAGATGAGTGGAGATCTGGCATAATGAGGTCTCTAGCTATTTGATAGATAAAGACTGAGAGGTCACTGTTTGAGATAAAATGGAGAAGTCATTTTTCAAATCCTGCAACACTTTGTCGGACCCTTCAACCTTGTTGCAGTCCTTGTGAGCATTTCCTCGGCTCGATTTCATTCTATACCAGCTAGGTCTTTTGGTTGTTGATGATCATAGGGAGGAACATATCTATCAACACTTTGTCGGACCCTTCAAGCTCTCTATCTCTTCTACTTCAATCTCACAAATTTTTCCAACAATTATCTTGATCCTTGTTCCAACCTTGGTTCCTACCTTGTCTTTGGTATTTTGGGTGAGAACCCCCCCCCCCCCACCAATTTGTTTCCCAAATATTGAAATCCTGCATTGTATAATCCCTAAAACTTGGCATCATCCAGGCGCCTCCCACTATTAGTTCCAACCGCACTCACTAAAGTCCACCTCCCATGACATGTTTAGACAAAAAATCAAGTTGGGTCATCATTTTGGCCATTTCATCTAACAATAAAGAAGCCACATCATGCAGTTGTCTCATTAATCTTCCTTGGACTATAACTGATTACCCACACCTTTATGGACTCAATCAAGGCTACAATAGAAGTATTGCAGTAGAAAATCATCTCGAACGCCATGTGTTGGACATTGCAAAAGTAGTTTCTTGAACCGCAACCAACTCTCATGTAGAGGTTCACCTCAATGCGCTTGAAATTTTGGATTTGGGGTTCTAATTTCACCATCTTTGAGGGGAAGAATTTCTCCACGAACGCTTAATTCAACTCCTCCCCAGAAGTAAGAACTATTTGGTAATTTCACCAACCATCTTGTAGCTTCACCCATCAAAGAAATTGGGAATAACCTCAACCTCACGGGCTCCTGTGAGATGATCTTGAACATAAATGTCCATACACCTCCACAAAATTCGTAAGATTTTCATGGGGATCCTATTGAGCTAAACCCCAAAACATTCCTCTTAGTTGAAGAAATTGTAGCATTGTTCTGGTTACATGAAACACAACCCTCCCGGCTGGAGGAGGTATCCAGATGGCTCCCTTGGTTTGAACAATATTCACATGCATATCGTTCAAATCACCCATGTTGTCGTTTTGACCGTAGTGACTATCATTGACACAACCATGATCACTCGTTGTATTAGACATGGGAATCAGAAAACAACAACACAAAACAACAAGCTACTACAACTAAACAAACTTATAAGCTAATTTCTCAAATAGAATTTTCAATCACAACTCTCTGGTAGCGGTGCTATTTTTTCAAGGCTCAAATATACCATTTAAAACTAATTAAAAGAGACATCGGTCATAGTCATAAAAATACCCAACTAAAAGTTAGTGTCAATTTCACAGAGCATGGTATATCGTGGAGAATTCTATCAAGAAATATAGATTGTAAAATTATGTATTTGTAATAGTCTAAACTAGTGGGTGGATGATTCCACCAATTTCATCAAGAAGAATTGTTTATTAGTCGTCACAATTAAACTAAGATTTTGGAGAACTCAAGAATTAAAAAGTAATCTAGGGATGCGGGGATTAAAAATGAATGTCACATAGGGGGTAATTGTACTGCACTGTAGTGATGAACATTTATGAATAGGAACATTCATGAATAGGCTAGGTCATCTTCTATGATGCTAAACTTCTTTCGATTTCATAGCATCCTTTCATAGAATCTCCTTTTGGTCTCATCCATATGTTCTGCTTAAAGAACCCAATACCTTACTCTACTCTCTCTTTGGATACAGAAGTAGGGAAAATAGATCCGATCCATAACCTCTATTTTCAAGAAAGTTCGAGATATCAAATCTAAATTGCTATTATCAAACTAATTACCCACTCCAATCAATCTCTTTTGAGCATCGATCGGAGATCGAAAGTAGGAATTAAGTTTGTAACCTTAACCCATAAGTTAACCCCATGCTAATTATCCCAACTTCATGTATGAACAACATCAAAAAATAGCATGACACAATATCCACTACATTAAATCAACACCCTATTCCATACTTGCACTCCTAGATATTGGGGTTTTTGCCACCCATTAGAAAAAGCAAAGAAATTATACCTTTCATGAAAGCAACCATGGGTAACATAAAATATTGCAACTATAAGCAAACTCAATTCAAATTCAACTTCAATTTGTCTATTTCAAGAACAAAGTGAAAAAACCCCAAAAACTAGAAAGTGTTCTTCACAAGGTAAAGATGTTTCTTCTATAAAATATCTCACTATCCAATTCTAAACTTGCCAAAATCTCTTTTTACTCTCTCCTTTGAGCTATTTATAGTTTCCAAAAAATTGGCCCAAATCTCAACACGCTACCCTTTGGGCGATGTTTATCGGGTTTGTCAAAATCATTCGGTGAGTCGTCATTGATGTTTTAGCTCGCCTTTTCTTTCTCTAGGCTTCAAGTGTTTGAACCTCAGTCGCCGAGCTCATTTGAGTCTACATCACATTCAAATATCACCGAGTACTACCTTAGTTTACCTTTCAAGCCTTCAATTTTTCTCCTTGCAGTGTCGCTTTCAGCGATGGTCAACAAGGTCGCCCTTCTCATTTGGTGAGTCACCTTTTCTTTTGGAGGTCACCAACCTGCCTCAATAAATAGATGTGTTGTGCATTGTCGCTTTGGGTGAGGTCATGCTCACCATGCAATCCGTCTTTCTTGTTTGGTAATCATCAATGTATAGTTTTCACATCTTTTTACATTTTTGGTCATTCTTTCAAACATCCATCCTCTCCTTATGAATTAGCCTTCTTAGTTGCAAATCATCAAAATATCATCAGAATAGGACATATTTAGGCATTGAGGACACTAATTATTGAGCTAAATTAGCCTCAAATGAGTCCATATCTACCACTCATTACTTTCAAAATTTATTGAAGGACTTTTTTCTAATTAATGAATACAAAATGAAATAGATAATGGGTAAGAGTGGTGTTTTAAAAGGCGGGGGCATGAGGCGAGGAGTTTTATAAAGTACAGAGCGAGGCATAAGCTTCAAGACACGAGGCGTAAGTTCTATGGATCTACGGGGCGTAGTCTCATGTTTATTCAATTTTATAGTTTTATTACTAATAAAATAAGCAAAAGTAAACATTTTAATGATTTTACAAATAAATTTTTATAAATAACCTAAAATTTATAGAAGTTATATTATGATTTTATTTGAGATAATTATTAACAATCAATAATGAAGAAAAGAAAGTATTATATTTACTATTTCAGAAATATCATTACACTAATAATAAAAAATATTATTCAAAGTAAAAACGATTAAAAAATAACTTAAAAATGGCTGAGCCTACGTTTTTATGACCAGGACTTACGTTTTTATGCTTGAGGCTTATGCCTCAAATTTTAGAACTTACGACTTAGGGATCTACGCCTTTAATTTATGCCCTGAATCATTTTTGGTACGCCCTACCCCGAGACTCGCCCCAACAATGTTTTTGAAAACACTGGGTAAGAGCAAGAGATGGAGGTCTCATATCAATGGTGTGATAGGCATTTTTATGAGTACCAGTGTTATAAAAGAAAAGTTATTTTACTAAGTAATAATGGCGTTTAATCTTAGAATTCCAAAGCATACATGCATTAGCTGATATATTATTTACTTGATTTCTTTTGTGTTGTTGTGTTCTTATTTGAAGCTCTATATTTGTGATAGTTTATGTGATTTTATGTCATCCTGGCATTTGATTGATTGATATATATATTATCATCCCCTATTGTGTTGAAATTATACTATGCACATGCATTGACATGAGATTGAGTATGAGTTGAGGTTTGACAAATGGCGATTGTCCATGTTGAGATCAATTTATGATTATAAGTTGGGCACATGGAGATCATCCATGCTGATGATTGTTTGATTGTATGATAGTGTGTTGAGATCGTCCGCAGAGACACATGAAGATCAACCATGTCAATATATGGACCTCGTGAGTCCCTATGGGTCACAAACTCTCGATGTATTTTTGAGAGGTATCATATATATATATATATATATATATATATATATATATATATGGTTGATAGAGTACTTGTCATTTGATGAATATCATTTCATGGTATTGCATTGCATCTCATTATATCTTTCTTTCTTGTTTGATTATGTGATTCATAGGTGGTTGGACATTAGGTGACATTTGATTATCCCTATTTGATTAAATTTTACTAATAAGCATAATGTAGACTTGTAAGATTAAGGATGATTTTCTTATATACTCGTGTCACTACTTTTTTATTGTCGGTCCATGAGACATATTGGGTACATATGGTTTCGTACTCATACTACACTTATTGAAATTTTATTGTGGTATAGATCCTATTCTGAATACGAGCACATCCCGTGGAGCTTTTTGAGAATAATCATGGATTATCTTGGAGTTGTGGTGAGATGCTTGGTTGTTCCGTGCTCACACTTCCTCTATTCCATTATTTATCCTATTGTTTTAGTATACATGCATGATATTTCTTACAGTTAGACTTGTCATTTTAGTTTCAAACTTGCAGCATATTTTTGATGATCTTGTACTTATGAAACAAAATTCTTTTGTGGTATTTTAGTTTTTCGCATTTCATACTTTGAAATATTCTACTTGTCGTTTATCTTTTAACCTTATTTATTTAATTAAATTAGTCAAACTAGTAAGTTGTCTTACCTATCGGTTAGGAACATAGTTTCTATTAGGATATGTGAATTTAGGTTATGATAATTTAGTATCCGAGTAGGCAAAAGAGTTATGAAGATCGAACGGTTCGTGATTTGGAGTTCATGGTTGGAGAATACATTTTATTGAAGGTTTCACTCATGTAGGGCGTGATAAGATTTGGAAAGAAGGGAAAGTTGAGCCCCAAGTATATTGGTCCTTTCGAGATTGTTGAACGTATAGGTAAAGTGGATTATGACTTTGCTTTGCCACATGATTTATCAGGTGTTCATCATGTATCTTATATTTCAGTGCTAAAGAAGTACCATCGGGATGGTGCTCATGTGACTCAACGGGACTCGATGTTACTTGATTAGAATTTGACTTTTGAGGAGGAGCTAGTAACCATCTTGGATAGAAAAATTCAAAAGTTGAGGTCGAAAGAGATGGCTTCTGTAAAGGTTCAACGGAAGAAACTTCCAGTGTTGGAGGATACATGGGAGAACGAGTCAAAATGAGAATCAAATATTATCAGCTTTTTGAGTGTTCAGGTACTTCTGATTCTTTTATTGTTCAAGGATGAGTATTTGTTTAAGTGGTAGATGATGTAATGATATGTTAGGTCATTTTGAGCAGTAGAACTATTTTGACTCTTCTAGTAAAACTTTATATAAAATTTTGAACTATTCATTTAACTACGATTATTAAGTTTACTAGAAATTTAAATAATTAATATAATTAGTAATTAATGGGCAAAATATGAAATTATTTAATACCTTATGTCACTTGACCTATATCCATTAGAATAAGTTAATGATGATTTTCACTTTTAGTACATAATTAAAATTAGGGGGAAACGAGGAATGGCTGAAAGTATTTTGCGGCATCATCAAGTTATGAGTGAGCAAGTACGCGTTTTATCAAATTTCTCCAAATCTTATTTACCCAGATAACTTGCTTGAATGGTGGATAAAATTATATATATATATATATATATATATATATATATATGAGAGAGAAAGAGGGAGAAATTTATTACTAATTTACTATAAACAAATTGAATGAAAGTTATTGTCGATAATTTACGGCTGGAAGCTGGGACAGGAATTGTTGCAAATTAATGGGTTAATTATTAGCTATCATTCGCTAATGATTACTACTATGATATTTAGGTTTGGGGAGAAAAGAAATCAAATTTTGGATTTCTCTTGCTGCTGCAATTGCAACGTGTAGGTTTTCTTTCTTTCTTTTGGGATAAATAAATGGTTAATTAGGAGTACTAATCATACAAATGATCGGCTCTTTATTAGAATGGTGGAAAGGAGCTAAAGTTTGATTGAAAATTATTAATTTTGTTAGTATTTGTTTTTGTTTATGTTAGATTTATTTTGGTTAGAAAAACTGATACTTAATCCTAAGCTTGAATTTTAAGAAATATGAGGCTTTATTGGCATCAAGATTAGGAACTTGATTATCGATTTTAGAGAGTTATTTTATCAATTCTAGACATATAGTAATATGGGTGTCTACATACTCATTTACTTACAAATATTGCATATTTGATATATTGGGAATGTTCTGAAGCTTTACAAAAGGGAAAATCATAATTTTGAGGATTCGTGACACATGTTCGCCATTCAAGGTTTGCTAAGAATTTCAAACTTCGTTGAAAGGAATTTTTCTCATTAAATAGTAAAGTTGAAGTAGATATTTAATGGCCCTCCTTGTAATTTATATGTTTATGCTTTCTGTTTGTTGTTTAGAGCATTCCTATAGTGACCTCAAGTCATTTACGACTTGCCATGGGACTAACAGTTCAGTCACCTACTTGTTTGTTTGGTTTTTGTTCGAGTTTCTGTGTTTTGGAACTTTTGATCCTTGAACGGTTATTTTTTATGAAGAGTTCAAGAAGATGACCTCAAAATCAAATTTTGATGATTCCATCAGCTCTGGAAGAGTCAATTTAGGCAAGTAGCATAGTCAGCATGTATCATGACCCAAAAAACACCCTAGATATGACATGGCGTATAAGACCCCAAGAGGCCTTACACAAGACACTTGAAATACATATACACATAGTAATAGAAAAAAGTGAAGCATTTAATTTCATGAAAAAGAGTTTCAACATGATGCGAGAGTCTAACATAGTCTTGAGAAGCTTTTCTACCACATCAATAGAAGTGGTTGGGACATAAATCCTACACCACGTACAACATCTGAAAAGATAATAGACAAATGAAAGAAATAAAGTGACATAGTCCTCGAAACATGAGTACTCACCAAGTCTTTGAATCTCTATGTACTCACTAGCCATTAATGGAGAGAGGAGTCGACAAGCCCTACATTAGTTAAATATTGTAGGCACAAGTATGCATTAGTACATGGAATGTACTAAGTATGAGGGGCATGCATGAAAATGTAAAACATGATCATAAGGGGACATACTCAAAAATATGTAATGCATGACCAAGCTAAATGATAATGCTCAAATGTCCTCCTTAAAACCAATTAAAAGGGACAGCGGTCGTAGTCAATAAAAAACCCAATGAAGAGTCGGTGTCGACTCCCACAGAGAATGGTATATCATGGAGAATTCCTATCATGAAATTTTGATTTTAAGGTTGCTCATTTTTAAGAGTAAGAATAAGTGGGAGGATAATTTCACAAATTTAATGTAAAGCTTTGGTTATCAATTATCGCAATTAAACTAAATTATCGAAAAATTGAATAGTTAACAAGCTATCTGGGGGTACGGGGATTGGAAATCGATGTCACATATGGGTAATTGTGTTTCTCTATAGTGATGAACATTCATTAGTAGGCTAAGTCATCTTCATTGATGCTAATCATCTTTTGATCTCAAAACATCTATGCATAGAATCTCCTTTCGGTCTCATTTAAATGTAAACCTAAACAACCCAATAGCTTACTCTATTCTCTCTTTCAATAATAGGGCAAATAGATCTGACCAATAACCTCTATTTGTAATAAAGTTACAGACATCAAACCTAAATTGCTAGTATCGAACTAATTACCCACTTCAATCAATTTCTTTCGAGCCTCAACCAGAGATTGGAAGTACTAATTAAGTTTAAAACCTTAAACCATAAATTAACCCCATGCTAATTAGACTGAATTCATATATGAAGAGCAGCAAAATATAGCATAGCACAATACCCACTACATTAAATCAACACCCTACCCCATAATCGAACCACTAGATCTTGGGGTTTAAGCCACCCATCACAAAAAGTAAAGAGATTATACCTTCAATGAGAACATCCATGGGTAACACGAAATTAATCAATTAAAAGAAAACTCACTTTGGATTCAACTACAATTTGTCAATTTCAAGCACAAAGTTGTAAAACCCCGAAAGTCAGAAAAGTGTTCTTCAAAAGTAAAGTGTTCTCTCTCTAAACTCTTCACACACTCTCTAATATGATATTCTATTTTCGAACTATCTATATTCTCTCTCCTTTGGGCTATTTATGTTTTCCCAAAATTTGGTCCCAAAATCCAACACACAACTCTATCAGCGACATTAGTCGGGCTCTGTGAGCTCATTCGGCGAATCTCCCATTGCTTCTCAGCTTGCCTTTTGATGCTATAGGCTTCAGGTTTTTGAACCTTAGTTGGAAAACTCGATTGAGTTGGCCTTTTAGGTTCGGTGAAATGCTGAATTCCACCTTGGTTTGCCTTTTGAGCATTCATTCTTTTGTTTTCACACTGTCATTTTGGGTGAAGTTTATAAAGGCGGCTTATCGCATTCGGCGTATCGCCTTCTCTACTGTAGTTGGCCAACCTGTTTTGATAGCTACAAGTGTTATGCACTGTCATTTTTGGTGAGGCCGTTCTCAATTGGTGATATGCCATTCTTGTTAGGCAATCAACAATATATAGTTTGCACTTCTTTTTACATTTTTTGTCATTCTTTCAAACATTAACCCTTGCCTTGTCTAATTGCCTTCATAGCTACAAATCATCAATAATTTATCAAAATAGGACAAAATTATGCTGTGAGGATACTAATTATTGACCTAAATAGACCTTAAATGAGTGCAAATCTACCACTCATCACTAAACATAGTAAGACTTTAGAGAGATATCATAAATAATAAGCATGGTCAATGCATCTTAAAATTATCATGCAAGCTTCTTAAAACATTTGAAAGCAACTTAGTTCATTTTGTGGGATATTTACTATTAGCGGGCATAGACCATGTGAGCTATAACATGCAATTTGGTGCCTTGCTCCCACACCAAAAAAAAAATGTCCTTACTTGCCAAGTCAAGGACCATAAACTTCTAGCTTAGGTGGATCCACTAGTTTATTCACCTTAGACAACCTATAGGGTGACGTAGTTAAGGACAAGGAAACTACTACTAGATACCCGACATCTACTAATAGGAGAGCCTCCATCTCAATATCCACTCGATGCTAAGTAAAAATCCCAACGGAATTAGTCATAAAAATAAGCATATCATCATCCATGGAAAAGTATAATTAAGTTACTAATCCAAGCAAAAAATATCATAGAATAGCTTCTTAAATCTTTGAATCATGCATGAGTGAGACAAACTTCCACCAATCCATGATCCCATAAATGTGAGAAAACCTTTCATAATTTCATTGATTCCATTCTTATAGAAACCTATATCATAAGACAACTCTTATTCTTAAACACGAGTGTCTTTCATGAAAATATCAATCATAGATTCATAGCTTGTTCATAAATTCATATTCTTCTAGGGTTCATAGTCAAAATCATAGATCATGCATGAGTTCATATGAAATTAATTGAAAAGCATGTAATTGAGTTAAAACAATCATAATATGATTAAAATCATTCAATTTAATTCATACAAATAGAATCCATGAGTAATTAAATGAAACATAACCAATTTAGAGAAATTGAATTGGAGAGTTGGAGAAACTTTGGGGATTAAATGGGTGAATGGAACCCAATGATTAACTCCCTACATACCTTGGTCTTGAATCCCTAAGTAATTGATGAAGAAGGGAGACTTAAACTTGAAGAACCCGAGAATCCCTTTTCTTTTTCATTGAGTTTGAGAGAGAAACTGGAGAGGATGAATTTTGTTAGAATTTGGGAATTAGGGGAATGAATTTAGAGTCGGTAGATTTAGTACTTAAAACCTTATATAAGGCATAGTATTGGGATCAAAACAACGTAGTTTAGGTACTAAGTTATCACGCCCCAAAATAAGGAGACGTTACTGGCACTCGATAACCTATCTGATCGAGTTAGCCACTGAAACATACTAACTAACCAAACTATGAGACAAATATATCAGGCAACACAACATCTAGAATGTGAAGCCTGGACAATGAACGTCATGACCTGTATGATAATTACCCATAAAAACAATGGTAGACAAGCCAAAAAATATAAAGGTGTACTAGCTAGTCGATGAGGCCGCAACTGAAGATATACCCACTTACACACACATATATATACATGCCAAGTGTATCGATTGGATATTGAAACTTACAAAAGAAAACTCAGAATATTGTGTCCACAATAGCCTTTATGAGTGACATAAGCACTATTGAGACAAGGTGTCACGCCCCGAGGCTACACCCTAGACATAACACGGGACCTAGGATCACGAGTGACCTCACGCTAACTCAAAGTCTGGCATATCACAAGCATATTGAATAGATAACAAAGATAAGCGGAACCATAACTAATAACTGAGTCAAAAATAAGGACTCAAATGAGAATAAATCTAAAATGTCAAGGGGAAATAACCACAAACAATCGAATACTGACTCTATGTCTGAAAGACTCTACTACTAATCAGCTATTGGGACAAGTCCCCAGCTAACTCTAAACATACCGAAAATAATGAAAGTAACTAAATAAATCAAGCATAATGAAATGTCCTCAAACTATGAGGACTCACCACTGAAGCTGTTGAATATAAGCTGAGAGTTGAGGTAAGCGTGATATGGATTTTGAGTGCCTGCACCTACATCATAAAAAGATGTAGCTCAAAGTATGTGTCAATATTTGGAATGTACTGAGCATGCAAGATATAGATAATAAGTTGAACAAGGATATAACTGAGCAATATAATAATGAATATGGAAATAAACTGTAAGAAAGTTTAACTGAAATCTGAGAAAAATGCAATGACCAAGTACTAATCATATGAACAATATGTTGAACTAAATACTGAAGTGAATGCTAATAACATGGTCAATGCAATAAGAGTATGATTGTGGGAGCTACTATTAACTAACATAAACCATGTGAGCTAAACGTGAAGTCCAATGTATACGCCCCATGAAGAGGACCCAATATACCTTGCCAAGGGTATAAAGGCATGACTGTGACTGATCACTGAAAGAGATGCCCAACAGAGGGGATTTCTGAACCTACGTTGGCACGTACTTCTAGGAATGTAAGGGTACGCTGAACCCTAGTCCAATTCGGTGCTAAGCACATACATTGGCATTTACTTCTAAGACTGTAAGGGTACGTTGAACCATAGTCCAACTCGGTGCTAAGTCTACACCCAATTGAATGAAAAGCTAAAATGCGCTGAAATACTGAGTAGCTCAAAATGCCGACATGCTATCTAGGAATGCACATAAATATACTAAAAGTTATGACATTCAATTTCTAAAGAATAATTTTCTAACTGATATGCCTAAAAAGTAGAATCCATAAGTTGATAGTTGATACAAGTTAGGGTTCTAAATTCTATACATGCAAATTATACTAAATCACCAAGAATCATGGTATTTAGATCATGGGAACTCTAACAGCTAAAATCACAATAAATCGTTAAAATCTGGAAACCCTAGGTATGAACAATTTATGAGGAATCGAAGAACTGATGGAATTCTAAGGACCTAATGGGTGAAAGGAACCCACTAGTGAAATCCCACATACCTTGTGACGAAATGTACAAAGAATTTTTTTGGATTTTAGGGCTGAACTTGAAGAAGACCTCTACTTTATCTTGGGAAATCTATCGCCTTTTTTCTCTTCTTTTCGTTCTAAGTTATGTGATTTTAGGAGAGTAAGGGTTTTAGGTAGTTTGTGACTAGTTTACGAACCTTAGACTGAGTAAAATGATGTAGTTTAAGCATTAAATGACGTAGTTTAAGTACCAAACGCATATGGGAAAAGACCAATGCGACCCTGACTTAAATGTTGCCGAAGTGGCTTCAAGACAGGCTTTATGGGCCATCATGATGACCAAGGCACGTCTACCAGTTCGTGAATATGCCCTGCCTAACAGTGCTTCACTAAAATGAGCATAACTTTTTTCTCCGAGCTAAGAATTTGGAAAACTTGGTTGCGTTGGAAAGAGGACTCAAAGACCGTTAATTTTAAAGGTGGTCAGCCACTGAATTCATTTTTTGCTGAAAGATATGGTTGTTTGAAGTTTACGCAAACCTCAAAGTCTGTCAAGCTTCTGTCACGATCCATTTCACGGCTCATGAGAATCTACACGGACCGTCTAGTGGTCCGTGGTCCTTTACAGTAGCCATGGTGGTTCTGTGACCCCCTTACAGGCTACTTCATAGCCCGTGTGGAGCTCCACTGACCGTTTAATGGTCTGTGGTCTTTCACCTTTTGCTGGGTGCACAACCATGAGAAGGGTGACGGGTCGTGGTCCTCTTCACGAATTCTGGACCCGTGGTTTGCCCTTCTCTCTTTTTCAATCCTTGTTTTGATTTTTGAAGTGTTACAATATCTCCCCCTTGGGGTCATTCGTCCTCGAATGAAGTCTAAATCATTGGAGGAAAGAGCTAAAATCCCTACCAACTAAATACTAGAAACTGATATTTAACTGAACTTAGTTCCATGAACATGCAAATATGCTGGAATGTAATGATAACTTAGGGAATAAGATATTGAAATACACAAAAGTAAACTAAGAGACTAGATAGGAATTATTACCTCAAGCAGAAACAGAATAGGAAGGAAAGAGGTGAGGATATTTGGCCATCATAATTGCTCTACTTCCAAAGTAGCTCCCTCTACGGACTGACTCCTCCACAAAACCTTTACTGAACTGACTTCCATTTTTCTCAATCTACGAACTTGACGATCAAGAATCTCAATTGGAATCTCCTCATAGGTGAGGCAGTCCTTCACAGCCAAACTCTCTAAAGGTACTATCGATACCGGATCACCCACACACTTCTTCAACAAGAAAATGTGAAAGACTGGATGAACGTCTTGTCACCACCCAGGGGTACCCCCTAGATGTAATATGGCGTACAAGACCCCGAGAGACCTCATACAAGCCACTTAGCTCTCATAGTCAAGATAATAGAAATTCAAAAGATTTAAAACAATTTCAACACAATCAAAGTTTTTATCAGAAAAGCGAAAGTCTAATTCACTTTGTTTCAAAAAAAAATCTAATGCAATAAAATCTTGGGACGTAGCCCGTACATCAATGTTCAAAAAGAAAAATGAAATGAACATAAGGAAAGTAGTGGCCATATCCTTGGATGAATGAGGACTCACCAATCTTCAACTCTTCTTCTACTATAGATCCTAGCCACGTCGAACAGAATCAGGAACACCGGACCTTACATTTGGATAAGAAATGTAGGCAAGAGTATGCGTTAGTACAAAAATGTAAACATAACAAAACATAAACGTTAGGCAACATAAGTCATAAAGTATAAACAATGCACATCATAGATCATCTCAACATATAAGGAATACTTCTTGAAGTAACCTTGATTCATCCTTAGTCAAGACTTGGGTAACCACCTCTAGTCTTACCCATCATGGAAAGCAAACTCAAGCAACAATTCAAGTTCATCACCTATCATAAAATATCCTAGCCTATCTTCTAAAGACCTGGGGAATCCCCTCTTTCCTTACTATAAAGGATCATGGGTAATTGCCTCTTATCCTTCTGAATAAGGGCCATGGGTAGTCGCCTTTAGCACTTTTTACTTTAGGATCATGGGTACTTGCCTCTAGTCCAACATTATGTGACACAGGTATTCGCCTCTTGTCTTTCTATAAAGGATCATGTATAATTGCCTCTTGTCCAACTTACATTATAGGAACATGGGTAGTCGCCTCTTGTTCAACTTCAAGGAATAAGGGTAATCGCCTCTTATTCTATTCCAAGGAATATGGGTAATCGCCTCATATCCTTCTAATTTAGAGGTCATGGGTAATCGCCTCTAGCCTCATAATTTTCCTACTTCCTTATCTTAGATGCATTTTAGATGAGAAATCCATTCAACCTAGAATCATTCAATGTGAGAAAGCCTTTCACATTCTCACATAAGAAAATCATGTGGGTAAATCCTTTCCATAACAATCACATCAATAATCAACAAGTCACAACATACTTTTCACTCTCAAAGCAATTATTATCATTAATGATCACATATGCTTCAATCTCAAAGCAACAACCATAGTATCTTATTTATCCTATAAGAATACACATAAATACTTAAATTCTCCTTTCATAGAGTAAAACCCATTTTCATTCAATTTCATCTTGGTACATGGAATTTCAACATAAAAAGCATATAATCCTCTCAATTCATGCATAATCCATCATAATTCAATCAATTGAACTATCATTCATAAAGACCCATTACTTAGAAGAAAACCCTAACTCAAATTGGGAAATTTCTACCTTTCTATTGGAGAACTTAGGGGCTCCATGGATGCAAGGATTCCATTGATTAATAAAGCTATAATATGTTGATATCAAAGCCCACAAGCAATTGGAGAATGGATCCTTGACCTTGATCCCTAGCTTCAGCCTTCTTCTTCTTCTTCTTCTTCAAGTTTCTAGAGCGAAAAATATTTGGGAAAGGAAGAACACAATTTCTTTTGGTGAATTTAAGAGAATGAAATGAATGGGTAAGTTTTGGGGTTAAAATTACTTATATATGGGTCCTAGGCATGGGCAAAACGACATATCTTTGTTTTAAAGAAATCTAGAAAAGACCCAACTGCCCCTTAACTTAAAACTGACGCAGCCTCATGATGGAGGCCCACACGAGCTGTCAAGGACTTCACGGCCCGTAGTGGCAGTCGTGGTCCTTTACCAGTGGCTTGGCTTGCCTCCCCTGAAACTCCCTTCCCCTCACAACCTTTCCCATGACCCATCTTAGCCTTCACGAGCCGTCATGTGGATCGTGTGGAAGGTCTACCTTAAAGTGGCTACTGCGTCCCTGTTCATAGGCATCACCACGTGTTGTGGTGCCCACCATGAGCCATCTTGATGCTTGTGGGAGGTGGCCTTCCCTTGGCTAGGTTATGTGAGCCACCACGGGCAACACCACGCCTCATAATGCCCTTCACAGTCCGTCTGTGCCCTCGTGAAGGGTGCCCAGGCTCCAAAACCTTGGCTTGTTATTTGCCACCTCACCCCTTGCTTAGTCTACTAGATTTCGAGGTGTTACATTATCTCCCCCATGGGAACATTCATCCTCGAATGGGATATTAATCATCTTATGAAAGAAAATACACAAAACTAGCAACCCATCATGCATGCAACTTCATCTAAATTCACACAACCAAGGAGGAACTTTGACTCCAAGCTAGAACATATTCAAAGCATCATAAGGAAGATTGGAACTAGACCTAACAGTCCAATATGCATGAAATCACATAAATGCACATATCGAGTTGGAAACATCAACTCCAAGCTAAGATCCGAGGAGGAAACATCAACTCTAAGCTAAAACATTCTCATATCATCATATCATGTAGTCTATATGCAATTCATACTCAAATGCACATAAACATGTAGAAATCAATCAAATTGAATCTTTTCTCAAAACTTAAGCTTTTCATGAACATGCACAAATAAGGAAATCATGGGAATATCTAAAACACATGACACCAACACAAAGAGTAAACCATGAGGAACTCATTACCTCAAGCTAGAGTAGGAGTAGGAGGAAAGATATGAGGATATCAGGACATCATATCGGCCTTGGCCTCCCAAATAGCACCCTCAGCTTACTAGTTCCTCCACAACACTTTCCCATAAGCAACTTTTTATTTCTCAACTTCTTGACTTGTCGGTCTAAAATCTCAACCAGAACTTCTTCATAAGAAAGATTCTCCTTAACTCCCAAACCTTCTAAGGGAACTATAGACGCCGAATCTCCAATACATTTCTTTAACATAGAGACATGGAAAATCGGATGCACCAATGCCAACTCATTAGGCAAATATAGTTCATAAGCAACCTTACCAACACGTCTCAATATCTGAAATGAGCCTACATAACGGTAGCTAAGCTTCCCTTTCTTACCAAATCTCATTACACCCTTCATGGGTGAAGTTTTCAAATAAACTCAATCATGAACATCGAATTCAAAATCTCTCTTTCTAACATCGGCATATGACTTTTGTCGACTTTGGGTTGTTTTAAATCTTTATCTAATAAGTCAAACTTTCTCTATGTCCTCATGTACCAAATTGGGACCTATTAGGGCAACTTCACCCACCTCAAACCAGCCTATAGGAGATCTATACCTCCTACCATATAATGCTTCAAAAGGAGCCATACAAATACTTTAGTGATAGCCATTGTTATAGGAAAATTCAATCAAAGGGCAAATGATCATCCCAATTACCCTTGAAGTCAATCCCACAAGCTCTTAACATATCTTTCAAAGTTTGGATAGTACGCTTCGCTTGCCCATCGATTTAGGGATGAAAATATGTGCTCAGCTTAACACGAGTATCAAGGCCCTTTTGGAAAGATTTTCAAAACTGAGTAGTGAATTGAGTACCTCGATCGGAGATAATGGACAACGAAACTCCATGCAACATTACCATTTCCTTCAAATACATCTTAGCATAATCTTCTGCCAAATAAGAAACTTTGATGGGAATGAAATGAGATGATTTCGTCAATCGGTCTACTATAACAAAAATTGAATCATATTGTTGCCGTGTACGAGGCAACCCTACTATAAAGTCTATATTCAAATCATTCCACTTCCAAGTAGGAATGCTAAAGTCTTGGGAAAAACCTCCCAGTTTCTGATGCTCAACCTTCACTTGTTGGCATGTAGGACACTTGGCCAAATATGACTCAATATTCTTCTTCATCCCGATCCACCAATAGATCTCCCGCAAATCACGGTACATCTTTGTGGCTCCCAAGTGAATGGAATACCAAGAACTATGGGCTTCTGACAATACTTGTTCTAGTCACGACCCGTGCCTACACCCCGGACGTGACACAACGTCTGAGACTTCAAGAGTCGAATACAAGCCTCATAGCATTCATAACATAAGACATATAAAATAGTGCAGAATTTAAAACTTTTCTTTAAATCCATACCATCGAAAACATCATTTAAAATAGTAGAAGTCTATTAGTCTCACATGGCCATCTATAAACATCTTGAGTCAAAACTAGTGTCACAGCCCTTACAATAGAGAGTCTAATAAGTGTCTAGTAGAATGAAGAAATGAAATGACAATAAAGCACTTGTCCTCGGATCCATGAGGACATCCCACAAGCTTTGGAAGAACTCAATCCAAGCCCTTTGAACTAGAAGGATTCAACTCAAATGCCGGAACCTACACTTTGTAGAAAAATATAAGAAATATGAGTTAGGACACAAAAATGTACTAAGTATGATAGCCATGCAAAAACCATGCTTAAAAAGGACATTTTGGTTAAAACCATGCATTATGCCAATTTCTTTAGAAACATCATGACATTAGTATAAGAGGCATAATATACGAGTATAATCATCATATAAGTCATTACATCACATTAGAACATTCAACTTAAATAACCCTAAGCTATACTTGTGCAATGTAAGAATAGCATCCCATACTACTATTCCTACTAAGTACCACTTTGAGGCCACTTTAGATGAACTTACCATTCTTCATTAGTCATCTTTAATCAATACTCATGCATATGGAACACATACATTTCATAATTCATGACAAGGAAAGTAACTCATAATACAATCCAAGTAAAGCATGCATCATTACATTAAGCATTTAAGTCATCTTTGTCATTAACTTCATTAAGAGAACTTTCATTCTTTAGACATTAATACATTGGAGAATCACACCATAGCACTCTCAAAGACTACTCATGCAATGCATGGATGGCATCCCATACTACCACCCACACTTCATAGAACTTCTCAAGTAACAATAGCACGTATCTCACATGATGGGAATAAGCATTAACCGACATAGACCATGAGAGCAAACCATGGAATCCGGTGTCATAACCCCACACCGTAAAGAGGTGGTATACTTGCCTAAGAAAGAACCGGTAACATTTTAGCTTAGGTGGATCCACTAGCTAATATCCTATGTGGGAACGTAGTTATGGGATAAGAAATATATTCATTGAAACCAGGCCTAACATAGAGAGAGCTTCCATCTTACCATATCCGCTCGGTACTTAGCCTCTATTCCCATAGAGTAGTTCATGAACATTAACATTATTGTACTTGAGAGGGCTACCAACATTAGGTCTACCGACCCAAAGTATATTACACATGAAAGCGCCACCACCATTAGGTCTACCGATTCAAGGTACATTATGAGGATAGCTCGTTAAATTCTCAAGAAAGGGTCACCATCATTAGGTCTACCGATTCAAGGTTCGTCATTATATTAGTTCCTAGAATCATCATGAAGGGCCACCACCATTACGTCTACCGGTTCAGGATATGGCCTTAGGATACTTCATTAACATTTATGAAAGGGCTAGCAACATTAGGTCTACCAATTCAATTTTCATTAAGTCAAGATACATTAGTTACACAAGAATAGGATGCCCTAAGCCTACCAATTCAAGAGGTAAAATTACATTAGAGAAACCTTTCACATATAGCATCATTATTCATAAGTGTATAGTTGAGAAAAACCTTTCAATAATAACACAATTGCATTGTAGACATGATCACATTGCTTTCATTGAATTCACATGCATATTCATAACATAATAATCGTACATCAATCCTTCATACTTTGCCATTCAAGGCCATGAATCACAACTCACCAATACACCTAGAATACTACAATTTAGGCATGAATAATGAAATTATTCAATAAACTAAATCAATATAGAATAAAGCTCTTCACATGCTTCCATAATCAATCAATCCCAAATCACAATTTAGTATTTTGGGGGAATCAAAGGTTCATAGGGAAATTGCATCTTATAACAACATTAATTCATGAATTCAATCACAATTCATCATAATTCAACCTTTGAAAATGTTTAGAAATTGAACCCTTGACTAAAAGTGAAAACCCTTACTTTTGGGCAATTGTGGAAACTTTGAAATCATCTTTTGAAGGGGCTCCGTGTATGGAAACTAACCAAGGATGAAAAATACCATACCTTAATGGAGTTTTCCTCAAAATTTTAGAATAAACACCTTGGTTCTTCAAGCCCTAGCCTCCACTCCTTTTTTCTTCAATGTAGGTTTTTAGAGAGAAATATTGTGAGGGATGAACTCTTTTGGGTGTTTGGGAATAATGAAGTAAATGGGGTGTTTAAAGACTTAAAATCATTTATATATGTGAACTAAAACAATTATAATCGACCCCATAAAATAAGTAATGAAATAGGAAATTACCAATTGACCCTCGACTAGGTAGCCCACTCCCAGGCTCCAAGAAGGGCCTCACGAGTCGTGGTCCTGCTTGTGGTCCTTGGGTAGTGGCTATGACTTGGGGTCTTGGCCTTTAAAAATTGGAGGCATAACCACGAGACCTCCCACGATCCGTTGTCAAGACCACAAGTCGTAGTGAAAGTCGTGGTCTTGAGGCTGTACCTAGGCTTCAAAGCCTTGCCGCCACACGCCTAAAGGGTCTTCACGAACACCCTTTACGATTCATCAAGGGTACCATGGCTCGTGGTGGTGCCCATGGTCCCTTGACCAGTAGCTCCTTCAACCTTACACAACTCCCATGAGGCTAGGGCAACCCCTCGAGCCTTCCCATGGCCCGTGGTCATGACCACGAGCCGTAAAGTGGCTCATGAAGGGAAGCCTTGGCTTGGCCACTTTTTGGGGTACACTGCCTCACCAACCACCGGTGGCACCACGATTCGTGGTGGCCACCACGGGTCGTGAAGTCCCTCGCGGTCATGGTAGGCTTTAGGCTTAGTTTTAGGCAGCCTTGCCACCTTTGCCATGGCCTTCACCCAAAACCCTTGGCCCTTGCCCTTAACCCTTGACGTTAATCCCTACGTTTAGTCCCTAGTTTAACCTACTCATTTCCAAGGTGTTAATTTATCTCCCCCTTGGGAACATTCATCCTCAAATGACACATTAGACATCTTACGGACTTATAGACTCAAGACTAGCAGCCCATCATGCATGACACATCAATATAATGTACAAATCATAGGAGGAAATTATCAACTCCACATCAATAAGCTTAATGCATCACAAGGAAGTAGGAACTACATCTACAAACTCATTATGCACGAAAACATCAATATTTCTCATTTCATTGGAGGAATTTCCTTCTCCAACTGACATCATGCTCATCACAACATCATTAATAAAATTATGCAACTCTTATTAAATACACATTTAAACATGTTCAACAATTCAACTCATGAAACATTTAGGCAACTCATTATAGATGCACATCAACATGAGGAATAAAAATCATGAAAACTCAATTTTTCATTAAACATAGATTCATCAAGAACATGCATATCATAAGGAGATCATGTAAATACATAAATAACACATGACTTCAAAACATGAAACAAGCTGTAAGGAACAGAAGAAAGTGATAAGGTTATCGAAACTCTCAACAACCTTACTATCCAAATATACTATCTCCCCCTTGGGAGTAGACCCATACTAAGACTAATATCAAAATAGCATAGGGACCTCGATAAAAAACTAACAACTTTAAGGAACTATCAATATACCAGTGCCTTCATCCGGAAGGGCTCCTTTGTCTTCTCTAGCCTGAAGTGCATAGAAACGACTATTCTTTGGAGCATTAGGATCCGGGCCATTAAGAGAAGCTTGCTTGGCCTCCCTTCCTTTGGCCGTGAGAGTAGGGCAATCTTTCACTTGATGATCAACCTTTCCACAACCATAATACCCATTTGTACCGCTAGGCACTTCCCATGATGCTTCTTTCCACAATTGTGGTAAGTAGGTTTAGAAAATGGAGGTCTACCACCTTTCTCATGGTTAACCCTAGGAGTGCTTGAAGTAGCTTGGTTTGGAGCTCTCTTTTTCAACCTTGGTTGACCTTGCTCATCGGATCTAACTCTCTTCATCTCCCTATTCTTCCTTTTAAGTTTGGACTCCTCAATTGATTGAGCATAAACCATAAGCCTAGAGATGTTCATATCTTCATGGAGCATTGACGTACGCCACTCTTCCTCAACTAGGTCGGAAACACCCGTCTCATATCTACTCATCTCATCCCTTGGGTTAGATACCAAAGATGGAGCATACTTAAACAAAAGGGTAAATTTCAAAGAATACTCTTGAACATTCATGTTACCTTGCCTAAGATTGATAAACTCCTCCACCTTAGCTTTCCTCTACCTTAGCTTTCCTCTTTTCATGGGGAAAGAAACTACCAAGGAATGCTAGCTTGAACACTTCCCAATCTATAGGCCCCACTTCTACCGGCCTATTACTCTTCCATTGAGTGAACCAAGCTTGGGAAACGTCCTTAAATTGATAAGCGGCTAGTTCCACTTTTTCTATAGAAGTCACCTCCATATCATTAACTACCTTATACAACTCATCCAAAAACTCTTGGGGATCTTCTCCCACCTTGGAACCAAGAAACACCGGAGGGTTCATCCTTACAAAGTCCTTCAACCTAGAAGCCATAATGCTCACAATAGGGTTCACATGAGTTTCAACACCCCTATTGTCTTGGGCCGTCATAGCTTGGGCTTGAGTTGTTATGGCTTAAGCCATCATTAAATGAGCTGACCTAACTTCCTCATTTGTCATGGCCAAAGGATCAACTAGAACTTGATTACCTTGAGGACCTTGAGGCTCTTGGGGACCTTGAGGTCCTTGGGGAGGAACTCCCTCGTTGACATTCTCCTCTTCCATCCTTCTTGCGGTCGCCCTACTTGTATTCATATCCTATAAACACAAGAGAAGGATTAGGAAACGGACTACATAGAGTTAAAACTCCAAGGCATGATTTAAAGAGAAATGAATGAAGTGAAGTTTCCTAACGTCTTATAGCCTCTCATTCATAAATGTGGCACGCTTCACACTATGAATAAGATTCTACTCGACGTGGCCTGTGAGACATAAATCCTAAAAACCATCCCAACATCTTGTGCTCTAATACCATATTTGTCACGACCCGAGCCTACACCCCGGACGTGACACGACATACAAGACTCTGAAGATCGTCATACGGGCCTCATAGCATTCATAACATAAGATATATAAAATAGTGCGGAAATTAAAACTTTTCATTAAATCCATACAATTGAAAACATCATTTAAAATAGCAGAAGTCTACTAGTCTCACATGGCCATCTATAAACATCTTGAGTCAAAAATAGGGTCACGACCCTTACAATAAAGAGTCTAATAAGTGTCTAGTAGAATGAAGAAATGAAATGACAATTAAACACTTGTCCTCGGATCCATGAGAACATACCACAAGCTTCGGAAGAACTCAATGCAAGCCCTTTGAACTAGAAGGAATTAACTCAAATTCCAGAACCTACACTTTGTAGAAAAATATAAGAAATATGAGTTAGGACACAAAAATGTACTAAGTATGATAGCCATGCAAAAACCATGCTTAAAAAGGACATGTTGGTTAAAACCATGCATTATGCCAATTTCTTTAGAAACATCATGAACATTAGTATAAGAGGCATAAGATACAAGTATAATCATCATACAAGTTATTACATCACATTAAAACATTCACCTTAAATAACCCTAAGCTATACTTGTGCAATGTAAGAATAACATCCCATACTACTATTCCTACTAAGTACCACTTTGAGGCCACTTTAGATGAACTTACCATTCTTCATTAGTCTCTTTAATCAATACTCATGCATAAGGAACACATATATATCATAGTTCATGGCAAGGAAACTAACTCATAATACAATCCAAGTAAAGCATGCATCATTATATTAAGCATTTAAGTCATCTTTCTCATTAGCTTCATTTAGAGCACTTTCATTCATTAGACATTAAGACATTGGAAAATCACACCATAGCTCTCTCAAAGCCTACTCGTGCAATGCATGGATGGCATCCCATACTAGCACCCACACTTCATAGAAATTCTCAATTAACCATAGCACGTATCTCACATGATGGAAATAAGCCTTCACCAACATAGACCATGAGAGAAAACCATGGAATCCGTTGTCATACCCCCACACCGTAAATAGATGGTCTGCTTGCCTAAGGTAGAATAGGTAACATTTTAGCTTAGGTGGATCCACTAGCTAATATCCTATGTGGGCACATAGTTCTGGGATAAGAAAGATGTTCATTGAAACCCGGCCTAACGTAGGGAGACCCTCCATGTTAGCATATTCGCTCGGTACTTAGCCTCCATTCCCATAGAGTAGTTCATTAACATTAACATTATTGTACTTGAGAGGGTTACCAACATTAGGTCTACCGACCCAAAGTACATTACACATGAAAGGGCCACCACGATTAGGTCTACTGATTCAAGGTACATTATGAGGATAACTTATTGAATCCTCAATAAAGGGCCACCACCATTAGGTCTACTAGTTCAATACATGGCCTTAGGAGACTTCATTAACATTTATGAAAGGGCTTCCAACATTAGGTCTACCAATTCAATGTTCATTAAGTCAAGATACATTAGTCACACAAGAAGATGATGCCCTAAGCCTACCAATTTAAGAAGTAACATTACATTGGAGAAACCTTTCACATATAACATCATCATTCATAAGTGTATAATTCAGAAAAACCTTCCAATAATAACACAATTGCATTGTAGACATGATCATATTGCTTTAATTGAATTCACATGCATATACATAACATCATAATCATACATCAATCCTTCATACTTTGCCCTTCAACGCCATGAATCACAACTCACCAACACACCTAGAATACTACAATTTAGGCATGAATAATGAAATAATTCAATAAACTAAATCAATATAGACTAAAGCTCTTCACATGCTTCCATAATCAATCAATCCCAAACAACAATTCACAATTTAGTATTTTGGGGGAATCATGGGTTCATAGGGAAATTCCATCTTAAAACAACATTAATTCATGAATTCAATCGCAATTCATCATAATTCTACCTTTGGAAACGTTTAGAAATTGAACCCATGACTAAGAGTGAAAACCCTAACTTTTGGGGGGATTTTGGCAACTTTGAAATCGTCTTTTGAAGGGGCTCCTTGGATGGAAACAAACCAAGGATGAAAACTACCATACCTTGATGAAGTTTTCCTCGAAATTTGAGAAGAAACACCTTGGTTCTGCAAGCCATAGCCTCCGCTCCTTCTTCTTCTTCAATGGAGGTTTTTAGAGAGAAATATTGTGAGGGATGAACTCTTTTGGGTGTTTGGGAATAATTAAGTAAATGGGGTGTTTAAAGACTTAAAATCAGCTATATATATGAACTAAAATAATTAAAATCAACCCCATAAAATAACTAATTAAATAGAAAATTACCAATTGACCCTTGACCAGGCAGCCCACTCCCAGGCACCACGAGAGGGCCTCACGAGTCGTGGTCCTGCCCGTGGTCCTTGGGTAGTGGCTATGACTTGGGGTCTTGGCCTTTAAAAATTGGAGGCATGATCACGAGACCTCCCACGATCCATGGTTAAGACCATGAGTCGTGGTCTTAAGGTAGTACCTAGGCTTCAAAGACTTGCCTCCACACGCCTAAGGGGTCTTCATGAATACCCTTCACTATTCGTGAATCGTGGTGGTGCCCATGGTCCCTTGACTAGTAGCTCCTTCAACCTTACAAAACTCCCATGAGTCTAAGGCAACCCCACGAGCATTCCCATTGCCCGTGGTCATGACCACGAGCTGTGAAGTGGCTCGTGAAGGGAATCCTTGGCTTGGCCACTTTTGGGGGCACACAGCCTCACCAACCACGGGTGGCACCACGACTCATGGTGGCCACCACAGGTCGTGATGAACCTCGTAGTCATGGTAGGTAGTGGCTAGGCTTAGTTTTCGGCAACCTTGGTCCCCTAGCCATGGCTTTCACCCAAAACCCTTGGCCTTTACCCTTAACCCTTGACGTTAACCCCCACATATCGGCTCTAGTTCAACCTACTCATTTTTGAGGTGTTACAGTTCCCTCAAGCCATCAACATTAGGAACAAACAAACGACCTTAATATCTAAGTACACCATCTACCCTCGAGAGAAAGCCTGAACGGACTTTCTAAGCACCGCTTCTTTCAATTCTACTAAGGTCGGATCAAGACATTGCTTGGCATTCACATCTGGCACAAAAGACGATTCTGAACCATAACACCACCCTTAGTGGATTCCATTAACTGAACACCCATTTGGGCCAATCTCTGTACATCTCATACATATTCTCTTTTACCTTCCTCTATATGGGCAAAACTACCCATTGATAATCTGCTAAGAGCATCCGCTACTACATTTGCCTTACCGGGGTGATAGAGGACACTCATATCATAGTCCTTAAGTAACTCAAGCCACCTACTTTGGGAAAGATTAATATCTTTCTGATTAAACACTTATTGCAAACTCTTATTGTCGGTGAAAACATCAACATGAACACCATACAAATAATGCCTCAAAATCTTTAAGGCAAAAACTACCGCCGCTAGTTCAAGATCATGGGTAGGATATTTCTTCTCATGGATCTTTAGTTTCCTTGAAGCATGGGCAATAAATTTCCCATTTTACATAAGTACACATCCTAACCCAATTCTCGAGGCATCACAATAAACAACAAAGCCATTTTTCCCTTTCGGTAAAGTCAACACCAAAGCGGAAGTAAGCCTATCTTTCAATTCTTGAAAACTCTTCTCATATGCTTCAGACCATATGAACTTAGCCTTCTTTTGAATCAATGTTGTAAATAGAGGCAATCGAATAAAATCCCTCAACAAACCTTTTATAATAATCGGCTAAACCCAACAAACTTCTAATATCTGAAGGTGATAAAGGTCTAGGCCAACTCTTGACCACATCCGTATTCTTAGGATCTACCTCAATACCCTTACTTGAAACAATATGCCCAAGGAAAGCTACGGACCTTAGCCAAAACTCACATTTGCTAAACTTTACAAAGAGTTGTTGGTCCTTGAGAATTTGCAACACAATCCTCAAATTATTGATGTGATCAGCCTGACTTCTAGAATAAATCAATATGTCATCAATGAACACAATCACAAACATGTCAAGGTGTTTTCTAAACAGTCTATTCATCAAATCCATAAATGCCTCCAAGGCATTAGTCAACACAAAAGACATCACCAAAAACTCAAAATAACCATACCGGGTTCTAAAAGCCATTTTCGGAATATCATCTTCCTTCACCCACAATTGGTGATAACCGACCTAAGGTCAATCTTAGAAAAGCAACTCACCCCTTGAAGTTGGTCAAACAAATCATCTATCCTTGGGAGAGGATATTTATTCTTAATGGTCACCTTGTTCTATTGCCGGTAGTCTATACATAATTGGAGAGAACCATCTTTCTTTCTAACAAACAAAATAGGAGCACCCCATGGAGAGATACTCGGTCTGATGAAACCCTTATCCAACAAATCTTTCAATTGTTTCTTTAATTTCATAAGTTCTACCGGAGCCATTCGGTAAGGAGTAATAGAGATAGGCTACATATCTAGGAGATGGTCAATACCGAAGTCTATTCCCTTTAGGGAGGAATACCGGGTAGATAATCTGGGAACACTTTCGGAAACTCACTGACAACTTGGACCGATTCAAAAGTAGGGATTTTCGAATCCATATCCCTCACCCTAACTAGATGGTACATGCAACCCTTTGATACCATATTTGTAGCTTTAAGACAAGAAATAATGTCGTCCAACTTTGTTGGTATTGTGGGTCTCAATATTCTAATGTCAGCTCTCTGGATACCGACCTTTCCGCATACAATTTCCCTCCTTCCACTCTAGACAGGATTCACTACTAAAAAAACAGTGAATACCGACCTACAAATACCGACCTCCGGAGGTCGGTATTCCCTGTAATTCTGACCTAAAACCGACATCCCAGCTTAGGTCGGAAAAAGCTTGGTCGATATTCAATAGAGGTCGGTATTTACTGACCTCTTGAGGTCAGTTTTTATTTTAAGTTGGAAAATTCATTATTTTATTTTCCGACTTCCTGAGGTCAGTTTTATATATTTCTTTATTTTTTATTTTTATTATTTCCGACTTCCTGAGGTCAGAATATTTATTTCTCATATTTTAGAATACCGACTTCCGGATGTCGGCATTCTTATTTTTTTATTTTTGAGATTCTGACCTCTGGAGGTTGGTATTTTTATTTTTGTATTTTTGAAATTCTGACCTCCGGAGGTCGGTATTTTTATTTTTGTATTTTTGAAATTCTGACCTCCGGAGGTCGGTATTTTTATTTTTTTATTTTTGAGATTCTGACCTCCGGAGGTCGGTATTTTTATTTTTTTTTACTTTTGAAATTCTGACCTCCAGAGGTCGGTATTTTTATTTTTGTATTTTTGAAATTCTGACCTCCGGAGGTCGGTAATTTTATTTTTTTATTTTTGAAATTCTGACCTCCGAAGGTCGGTATTTATATTTTTTAGTTTTGGAATTCTGACCTCCGGAGGTCTGTTTTTTTATTTTTTTAGTTTTGGAATTTTGACCTCCAGAGGTCGGTTTTTTGCTACAAAACAAGCAGCAAATTGCTGCAATTTTAGTTGCCCACTTGCATATTTATACCAAAACAACCCAAAGAATTCCAAATAAACTTCATCCAACCAAAACACAATATTATTTTCAACATATACATTAAACTATTTCAAAATAAACTTCATCCAACTTCAAAATAAACTAATATACGATCAAACAATTCCAAAAATATAGAAGTCTAAAATGTCAAATAGATACAACTACTCCTCATCACCCTCACTAGTAACCTGGCTAATAGCTCCACCAGTGTGCAAAGAGCCTCCCTGTTCTGATGCGCGAGCCATCTTTCCAATCTCACTCCTCTTTTTAAATTTTTCATCAGTACTCCAATGTTCCAGTAACAGAGCCCATCGATTCGGTAACATAAACTTAGGAATTCTGTTTTCTCTCAGACAGTCACAAAATGTGCTAGAAAGCAACTTTGAAGCTTTAAGCTTGAAGTTCACTTGAACATCTTCCGCATGTTCGGGAGCCCATACATAATATTTCTGTAATAAAAAATAACTAAATATTATTTTTCAAATGAATAGCGAATTTAAATGTATATGATGTGAATTTAATTGATATATATTCTTACCTTAAATTCGTTGACTCCCGTTGAACAAAGGACTACAACAATCACACAATTGTTCATAAAAGATGTTTGCTTCTTCATTAGGAACTTCTCTACATTTTCTCCTTGTTCAAAATCAGAATGCATCCCAAAAGCATCATCAACCATATCTAACATTCTAGAACCTTGGAAATAATTATGCTCGGTAGATCTACTACTTTCACCGACAACAAAGTTATTAAACATAGTGTCACTTTCAACCTCACCATGACTAGTCCAAACCGTGTACCATGGTTTGAATCCATTCATCATAAGATGCATAGCAATAGTCTCTGTAGTATGATATCTCACATTTTCACAATTAACACACGGATACATAATCAATCTTGAAGTTATAAAATCATCAAGTGACTTTGCATGATTTATAAATCTAGTGACACCTTCTGCGAATTCTGGAATCATATTCGCTCGACTAGGATTGTTTCTACTATACATCCAACTACGATCAGGATCCATCTACACAAACAATAATCATAATTTTAATTCCAACTTAACAACTTTAACTACATTAGTTTTGACTTAATTCCAACAACTAAATTCTCTAACTAAACGACATTATTTATTTTAACTTATTTAAACAACTTTTTAACTTTAACTACATTAGTTTTGACTTAATTCCAACAACTAAATTCACTAACTAAACGACATTATTTATTTTAACTTATTTAAACAACTTTTTAACTTTAACTACATTAGTTTTGACTTAATTCCAGCAACTAAATTCTCTAACTAAACGACATTATTTATTATAACAACTTCACAACTTTTTAACTTTAACTACATTACTTTTGACTTAATTCCAACAACTAAATTCACTAACTAAACGACATTATTTATTTTAACTTATTTAAACAACTTAACAACTTTAACAAGTGTAGTTTTGACTTAATTCCAACAACTAAATTCACTAACTAAACGACATTATTTATTTTAACTTATTTAAACAACTTAACAACTTTAACAAGTTTAGTTTTGACTTAATTCAAACAACTAAATCCACCAACTAAACGACATTATTTATTTTCACCGATTTAAACAACTTAACAACTTTTTAACTTTAATTGCATTAGTTTTGACTTAATTCCAACAACTAAATTCACTAACTAAACGACATTATTTATTTTAACTTATTTAAATGACTTAACAACTTTTTAACTTTAACTGCATTAGTTTTGACTTAATTCCAACAACTAAATTCACTAACTAAACGACATTATTTATTTTAACTTATTTAAACAACTTTAACTAGTTTAGTTTTGACTTAACTCCAACAACTAAATCCACCAACTACATGACATTATTTATTTTACCTTATTTAAACAACTTAACAACTTTTAAACTTTAACTACATTAGTTTTGACTTAATTCCAACAACAAAATTCACTAACTAAACGACATTATTTATTTTAACCTATTCAAACAACTTAACAACTTTAACTAGTTTAGTTTTGACTTAATTCCAACAAATAAATCGACCAACTAAGCAACATTATTTATTTTAACTTATTTAAACAACTTAATAACTTTTTAACTTTAACTATATTAATTTTGACTTAATTCCAACAACTAAATTCACTAACTAAACGACATTATTTATTTTAACTTATTTAAACAACTTTTTAACTTTAACTACATTAGTTTTGACTTAATTCCAACAACTAAATTCACTAACTAAACGACATTATTTATTTTAACTTATTTAAACAACTTAACAACTTTTTAACTTTAACTACATTAGTTTTGATTTAATTCAAACAACTAAATTCACTAACTAAACGACATTATTTATTTCAACTTATTTAAACACATTAACAAGTTTAACTAGTTTAGTTTTGACTTAATTCCAACAAATAAATCGACCAACTAAACGAAATTATTTATTTTAACTTTATTTAACAACTTAACAACTTTTGAACTTTAACTACATTAGTTTTGATTCAATTCCAACAACTAAATTCACTAACTAAACGACATTATTTATTTTAACTTATTTAAACAACTTTTTAACTTTAACTACATTAGTTTTGACTTAATTCCAACAACTAAATTCACTAACTAAATGACATTATTTATTTTAACAACTTAACAACTTTTTAACTTTAACTACATTAGTTTTGACTTAATTCCAACAACCAAATTCACTAACTAAACTACATTATTTATTTTAACTTATTTAAACAACTTGAAAACTTTTTAACTTTAACTACATTAGTTTTGACTTAATTCCAACAACTAAATTCACTAACCAAAGGACATTATTTATTTTAACTTATTTAAACAACTTAACAACTTTTTAACTTTAACTACATTAGTTTTGACTTAATTCCAACAACTAAATTCACTAACTAAACGACAATATTTATTTTAACTTATTTAAACAACTTAACAACTTTAACTAGTTTAGTTTTGACATAACTCCAACAACTAAATCCACCAACTACATGACATTATTTATTTTACCTTATTTAAACAACTTCGCAACTTTTTAAGTTTAACTACATTAGTTTTGACTTAATTCCATCAACAAAATTCACTAAGTAAACGACACTTTTATTTAATTTATTTAAACAACTTAACAACTTTGACTAGTTTAGTTTTGACTTAACTCCAACAACTAAATCGACCAACTAAACGACATTATTTATTTTAACTTATTTAAACAACTTAACAACTTTTTAACTTTAACTACATTAGTTTTGACTTAATTCCAACAACTAAATTCACTAATTAAACGACATTATTTATTTTAACTTATTTTAACAACTTTTTAACTTTAACTACATTAGTTTGGACTTAATTCCAACAACTAAATTCACTAACTAAACGACATTATTTATTTTAGCTTATTTAAACAACTTAACAACTTTTTACCTTTAACTACATTAGTTTTGACTTAATTCCAACAACTAAATTCACTAACTAAACGACATTATTTATTTCAAATTATTTAAACAATTTAACAACTTTAACTAGTTTAGTTTTGACTTAATTCCAACAACTAAATCGACCAACTAAACAAAATTATTTATTTTAACTTATTTAAACAACTTAACAGTTTTTTAACTTTAACTACATTAGTTTTGACTTAATTCCAACAACTAAATTCACTAACTAAACGACATTATTTATTTTAACTTATTTAACCAACTTAACAACTTTTTAACTTAAACTACATTAGTTTTGACTTAATTCCAACAACTAAATTCACTAACTAAATGACATTATTTATTTTAACTTATTTAAACAACTTAACAATTTTTTAACTTTAACTACATTAGTTTTGATTTAATTCCAACAACTAAATTCACTAACTAAACGACATTATTTATTTTAACTTATTTAAACAACTTAACAACTTTTTAGCCTTAACTACATTAGTTTTGACTTAATTCCAACAACTAAATTCACTAACTAAACGACATTATTTATTTTAAC
>CM069083.1:28443373-28450873 GCA_035578085.1 Solanum pinnatisectum
CATAAAACGAGATAAGACATTGAAGGTTATACGTACAAATAATTAAACAATTAATTATATAAATATAAAGTTTATAATTAATTGTTATCATAACAATTCTACGAATATTATCTCACATTTCATACTGAATGGATTATATGTTAGCTCTTTACCTCTACATCATTACATGAGATTTTAAGTTCATGATTTGATGACGGATTGATAGAATTTGTAATTACCACTAATATATAAGACTTGATTTGTCAAACTACTTGAGGAGTATATAATTAATCAACGTATTTCATAAAACCGACCTCCGAATGTCGCTTTTATTAAAAGTAATTAGATTTAATAAAAAATACCGACCTCATGAGGTCGGTATCACATTAAATTTTAAGATAAATAAAAAGTAATCATGTTAATTAAATAATATTGACATCGGGGGGTCGGTATTTTATATTAATTTATATTTTAACTTGTATAAAACCGTCATCCGGAGGATGATTATTTAAAGAAAATAGTAATTTATTAATTTTTCTGGAAGTCACTATATAAATATTTTAATGATAATTAATATAATTACATACTATTTAATTTTACCGACTTCTAGAAGTCCATATTATAATTTTTTATTTTTCTATTTTACACAAAATCGTCCTCCGAAAGATGATTTAAATAAAATTAATTCAAAATATTTCTCAATTTTGTTTTTAATATTTAATTGGGAAAAAATAAAATATTTTTATTTATTTATTTATTTAATACCGACATCAAGAGGTCAATTTCTATTGTAATTCATTTTTCCGAGCTTGGTGGTGTAGCGTGGCGTGGCGTGGCGCAGGGATGGGTGGGGATGGGCAAAGATGGGGGTGGGCGAGGTGAGAGAGGACTGAGAGTGGAGTGAGAGATGACTTAGGGTTTTGATACTATCATTTTTTTAAGAGAAGTGTTTAATTTACCAACCACGGGATGTCGATATTATTTAAATAACATAATAATTTAAATATACCGACCTCTTAAGGTCAGTATTTATTAATTTATTTTAATATAAACTCATCTCTTGAGGTTGATTTTATTAATTAAAATTACATTTATAAATTAAAATTATATATATATATATATATATATATATATATATATATATATAATTTAACTACACATCAACAGAAGTTTAATTTAATAAATTTAATTTTATCGATCAAGTTAATTTTATAAATTTAAATTATATACCTCCTAATTATATAAATTTAATTTTATCGATCAACAAATTAAAGTTTATCAATATCAAATTTAATATATAAATCTCCTTGAATTGATCATCGGTATTTCTTTAATTGATAATGTATTTCATATCTGAACCACTAATATATATATATATATATATATATATATATATATATATATATATATAAGACTTGATTTGTTAAACTACTCAAGGAGTATATATAATTAAACAACGTATTTCATACTCCGATTAATTATCCTTTACATGTCATCATTGCCTACGATATTATCACTACACTTGACATCCATTCAAGATCGAACGTATATAATAATATTATCTCGCATTTCATACTCGAATAGATTATATTATATGTTAATTAGCTCTTCACCTGTACATCATGACATGATATATTAAGTTCATTATTTGACAACAGACTAATAGAATTTGTACATTACTCTACAAATATAAGTATAATTATCTCTTAATTCATATCAACATAGTTTCATACTCTAAATATGGATTATAGATATTTTTTTTATTTATTCCACGAATTCTAACTTTTTATTTATAAAAGTATACAAAATTGTTACACATTTTTAAACAATTAATTGTAGGTGTAAAATGGAAATTTAGTATTATGCTAGCAAAATTATGATTTATAGGAACATTTTAAACAAACCGACCTCCGGATGTCGCTTTTATTAAAGTATTTGGATGAAATAAAAATACTGACCTCATGAGGTTGGCATTTTATATTAATTTATTTTTTAATTTATATAAACCGTCATCCGGAAGACGATTTATTTAAAGTTAATTGAAAATATTAATTTATTAATTTTATGGAAGTCACTATATAAATATTTTAATGAAAATTAATTTAATTACATACTATTTAATTTTACCGACTTCCAGAAGTTGGTATTATAATATTTTTTGTTTTTTATTTTACGCAAAACCGTCCTCCGAAAGATGATTTAAATAAAATTAAATCAAAATATTTCTCAATTTTTTTTATATATTTAATTGAGAAAAAATAAAATATTGTTATTTATTTATTTTATTTAATACCGATATCAAGAGGTCGGTTTTTATTGTAATTCATTTTTTTCCGGGAAAAATTCCGACCTCCAAAGGTCGGTATTTTGTTTTCCTGGTTTATTTTGCATAAAAACCGACTACTTGTAGTCGGTTTTTATATCAACGTAGTTTCATACTCTAAATATGGATTATTGATGTTTTTGGTTATTCCACGTATTCTAACTTTTTATTTATAAAAGTATACAAAATTGTTAAACTTTTTTAAACAATTAATTGTAGGTGTAAAATGAAAATTTAGTATTATGCTAGCAAAATTATGATTAATAGGAACATTTTAAACAAACCGACCTCCGGATGTCACTTTTATTAAAGTATTTAGATGAAATAAAAATACCGACCTCATGAGGTTAGTATTTTATATTAATTTATTTTTTAATTTATATAAACCGTCATCCGGAAGACGATTTATTTAAAGTTAATTGAAAATATTAATTTATTAATTTTATGGAAGTCACTATATAAATATTTTAATGAAAATTAATTTAATTACATACTATTTAATTTTACCGACTTCCGGAAGTCAGTATTATAATATTTTTTGTATTTTATTTACGCAAAACCGTCCTCCGGAAGACAATTTTAATAAAATTAAATCACAATATTTCTCAATTTTTTTTTTATATTTAATTGAGAAAAAAATAAAATATTATTATTTATTTATTTTATTTAATACCGACATCAAGAGGTCGCTTTTTATTGTAATTCATTTTTCCAGGGAAAAATTCCGACCTCCAGAGGTCGGAATTTTGTTTTCCCGCTTTATTTTTCATAAAAACCGACTACTTGTAGTCGGTTTTCTAAAGTTTTTTTAATTTTTTATTCTTTTTAAGAATACCGATCTCCGAAGGTCGGAAATTACCGACTTCCATTTGAGGTCGGTATTCACTGTTTTTTTAGTAGTGCTTATTTGGGAATTGAAACTTGACTACATGAGTTCTACTATCAATAGAAGTATAACATGAATGTAACCAATCCATCCTAGGCCTGACATCAAAATCTAGGATATCACGCTCTACCAAGTCAACAAGAGTAACTCTATGGGACAAGGAAATGGGACATTTTCTATAGACCCTCTTAGCCCCAACAGAATCACCCACAGGGGTAGAGACAAAAAAAAGATCTAACAACACAATAGTTAGCACATCAAATCTCATAGCCACATATGGCGTCAGAAAAGACGAGGTAGTACCGTGACCAAATAAAGCATAAACATCATGTTGAAAGACTTTCAATATATCGATAACCACATCGGGAGAACCCTCTTGTATAACACGTGTCTGAAGTACATAGAACTTATTTTGCTTGGCAGCATTCAAACCCGAACCACTTGGATCGGATGAAGGATAGGGTTGAGCTCTATGACTATTATCTCCTTCATTCTTAGAAACTGAAGGGAAATCTCTTATCTTGTGGTCCATCTTACCACAACCAAATATAGCATTGGAACCCGCTAGACATTTACCCTCATGCTTCCTTCCATACTTAGCATAATTCGACAATGAAGACCTATTACCACCTCCTTAAGGTTTAGGGTTAGACACCCTATATTTGTTGAAATTACAAGAATGTGAGGAACCTTGATTGGAAAACCTTTGTCAAAACCTTGAACGACCACGTCCACCGAACCTAGAGTATGAAGAGTTACTATAATCGGTTCTAGCCCTCTTTGTCACCCTAGGCTTCTCCTTAAGTTTTTCCTCTTCAATCTATTTGGCATGAACCATAAGACGAGAGATATCCATGTCGTCTACAAGCTAGCAGTACAACATTCTTTCACCACCAATTCGGACACACCCAAAACGAACTTGCTCATCCTTGCCCTAGAATCGGCAACTATGTAGGGAGCATATTTTGACAACTGTGTGAATCTAAAAGCATATTCTTTCACACTCATGTTCCCGGAGGTTGATAAACTCAAGCACTTTTGCCTCCCTCATCTCAAGAGGAAAGAACCTATTAAGGAAAGCATACTTGAACCTTTCCCATTCTAGGGGACCTGCATATTCCGTTCTTGCTTCCTTCTATTAGTTGAACCAAATTTGAGAAACACACTTAAGTTGATAAGCAGCCAATTCCTCCTTTTCCACCGGCATCACTCTCATGATAGTCAACACCTTGTAAACCCCATCAATGAACTGTTGAGGATCTTTCTCAACCTTAGAACCATAGAATTATGGAGGACTCATCCTAGTGAAATCCCTCACTGTAGATGCCATCGTACCAATATTTAGGTTCATGGGGACCACAACCTTCCTATTAACTTGGGTCGTCATGTCTTGATCCAACACTTGAAAAACAATCCTAAACTTTGCATTAGTCACTTGATCGGCCAATGGGTCAACTGGAGCTTGAGGAGGAGCTTCTTGAGTCGCATTCTCTCCCTCATTCCTTCTAGCAAAAGCTCTTCAAGTAGTCATATCTTGTAGACCATCATGTAAGGATTAGGAGAGAGACCTTATAGAGTTGAACTTTATCGCATGACTTAAAGTGAAGAAAGAAGTGAAGTTTCCTAAGCATCTTGTAGCCTCTCATTCATAAATGTTGTGTGCTTCACACTCATGAATGAGACTCTACTTGACATGGTTTTGAGACATCCTAGAACCTTTCTAAACATTGTGCTCTGATTACCAAGTTTGTCAAGACCTAGTGGTACCCCTAGATGTAACATGGCGTACAAGACCCTGAGATTCTTCATTCAAGCCACTTAGCTCTCATAGTCAAGATAATATAAATCCATAAGATTTAAAAGATTTTCAACACAATCAAAGTTTTATAAGCAAAGCGGACGTCTAATAAAAAACCATCTAATACAATAGAATGTCGGGACATAGCCCGTATATCAATGTTCAAAACTCAAAATGAAAAGAACATAAGGAAAGTAATGGCCATATCCTCAGATGAATGAGGACTCACCAATCTTCAAATCTTCTTCTACTATAGATCCTAGCCATGGGGATGAGAATCGGGAACACCAGACCCTACATTTGGATAAGAAATGTAGGCAAGAGTATACATTATTACAAAAATGTACAAATATGATAGCTTGTATAAACATAACATAACATAAATGTTAGACAATCTAAGTCATAAAGTATAAACAATTCACATCATAGATCATCTCAACATAAAAGGAATACTTCGTGAAGTAACCTTGATTCATCTTTAGTCAAGACTTGGGTAACCACCTCTAGTCTTACCCATCATGGAAGGAAAAATCAACCAACAATCCAAGTTCATCACCTATAATAACATACTCTATCTTATCTTTTAAAGACATGGGGAATCACATCTTTTCTTACTATAAAGGATCATGGGTAATCGCCTCTTACCCTTCTTAATAAGGGTCATAGACCATCGCCTCTAGCCTTTTTTACTTTAGGATCATGGGTACTCGCCTCTAGTTTAAGATCATGTGACACGAGTATTCGCCTCCTGTCTTTCTATAAAGGATCATGGGTATTTGCCTGTTTTCCAACTTACATTATAGGAACGTGGGTAGTCGCCTCTTGTTCAACTTAAAGGAATAAGGGTAATCGCCTTTTATTCTATACTAAGGAATATAGGTAATCGCCTCATATCCTTTTAATTCGGAGGTCATGATTAATCGCCTTTAGCCTCATCATTTTCCAAGTTCCTTAGCTTAGATTCATTATGGGTGAGAAATCCTTCAAACCTAGAATCATTCAATCTGAGAAAGCATTTCACATTCATATATAAGAAAATCATGTGGGTAAATCCCTTCCACAACAATCACATCAATAACCAACAATTAACAATATATGGTTCACTCTCAAAGCAATTCATACCATAAATCATCACATATGCTTCAATCTCAAAGCAACTACTATTGTCTCTTATTTATCCCATAAGAATACACATAAATCCATAAATTCTCCTTTCATAGAGTAAAACCCATTTCCATGCAATTTCTTTTTAGAAACATGGGTCACGTATGTATACATGGAATTTCATCATAAAAAGCATAGAATCCTCTCAATTCATGCATAATCCATCATAATACAATCATTTGAACCAACATCCATAAAGACCCATTACTTAGAAAAAACCCTAGCGCAAATTGGGGAATTTCTACATTTCTATTGGAGAACTTATGTGCTCCATGGATGCAAGGATTCCATGGATGAATAAAGCTATCATACCTTGCTATCAAAGCCTACAAACAATTGGAGAATAGAGAATTGACCTTGAGCTCTAGCTTCACCCTTCTTCTTCTTTATGTTTCTAGAGAGGGAAATATTTGGGACAGGAAGAACCTAATTTCTTTTGGTGAATTTAATAGAATGACTTGAATGGGTATGAATTGGGGTTAAAATCACTTATATAGGGGTCATAGGCATGGGCAAAATGACATAGCTTCATTTTAAAGAAATATGGAAAATACCCAACTGCCCATTAACTTAAAACTGACGCAACCTAATGATTGAGGCCCACACTAGATGTCAAGGACTTTACCAACCTGTAGTGGCAGTCGTGGTCCTTGACCAGTGTCTTGGCTTGCCTCCCATTAAACTCCCTTCCCCTCACGACCCTTTTCACAGCCCGTCTTACACTTCCTGAGTCGTCAGGTGGCTCGTGTAGAGGTTTTGCCTCACAGGGGATATTGCCTCCCTCTTCACAGGCATCACTGCGTGTCGTGGTGCACACCATAAGCCTTATTGGTGCTCGTGGGTGGTGATCTTCCCTTGGCTAGGTTTTGTGAGCCACTACGGGAAACACCACACCTCTTGGTGCCCTTCAACGTCCACCTGGGCCCTCGTGAAGGGTGCCCAGGATCCAAAACCTTGGCTTGTGACTTGTCACCTAAACCCTTTCTTAGTCTACTAGATTCTGAGTTGTTACCACTCTGTTAGTTTTGTTGGTAGCTTTAACTCATAAGCCACATTACCAACCCTTTTCAAGATTCTGTAAGGACCTACATACCTGAGACTTAGCTTCCCTTTCTTGAAAAATCTCATCACCCCTTTCATGGATGACACTTTTGGGAAAACCCAATAATCAATTTCAAACTCTAAGTCCCTTCTCCTCACATTTGCACAGGACATCTGACGACTCTAAGCTCTCTTTAGTCTATCTCTAATGCACTGAAATTTCTCCATATCCTTATGAAATGAACCTGGCCCAATCAAGGTTGCTTCACCTACTTCGAACCAACCAATCGGAGACCTGCATCTACTTTC